>BQKN01050530.1:4725-42751 GCA_022839385.1 Asparagus kiusianus | reverse complement strand
TTTGATTTTCACTATTCCTTTTGTTGCTTAATTTAACCTATTTTCGTATATCTTTCTAGCGTCAATGTTCTATATATCTTGATTTCAATAAAACATCTCGAGCTTAATTATATATCAGAGCTTTCTCTCGAAAAGAATATGCACATATATTGTTTTGGGGGGAAGAAAATTTACCTTAGCCCCTTTGCTAGATTTTGATTTTCACTATTCCTTTTGTTGCTTAATTTAACCTATTTTCGTATATCTTTCTAGCGTCAATGTTCTATATATCTTGATTTCAATAAAACATCTCGAGCTTAATTATATATCAGAGCTTTCTCTCGAAAAGAATATGCACATATATTGTTTTTACATGAAAAATATATAATCACCATCGTACGTCATCATCTAAACATTAGAAATCAAATTAAATGGGTCAGTTCGAATTGAAAATTAATTAGTAAGTCTCATAGAAGTACTTGGTGTTAGTTAGCTAGTTAACTCCTTTTTGGATGAGTTTTTGATCAAGAAGTTAGTTTTGTTGAAAATCAAAGTCAACAAAAGTTGTAACCCTATATTTAATTTACCATCCAAATTAATTAAAATAAACAATATTAATTACTTAGTTTGCCATGCATGAAGATATTGTCTAAGTAAGAGCTACATCTATAGCCCTTGGAAATAATCATTCCCCTATATCAATACCCACCACCAAAACAACATATAATAATAAAAGACATAGTCTTTTTCGAAAAAATCCCATCACACCAATCTCCAGGCCTTCATACCTCTTATAACCAAATCTATCTGCTTTCTCCTCTCCTCTCATCACCAAACCCTAACCCTAACCCTAGAATTAGAGAAACAATGGCAGATGAGGATGTGGCCACCATCAAGAAGACCATGTTAGTGCACCCTACTAAACCTCACCCAATCACAACACTGCAGCTCTCAAACCTGGACAGAAAGTGCCCTGAGCTCATGTACTTGGTGTTCTTTTACGCTAAACCCCTCAAAAACTCGTCTAGTAATTTCCTCACAGAGCTGAGGGAGGGTCTAGAGGAGACCCTATCAGATTGGTACCCAGCTGCAGGTAGGCTGGTGTTGGATAGCGAAGGGAAGTTGAACCTTGATTGTAATAATTTTGGTGCACTTTGGGTTGAGGCCGAAGCTGCGGAAGTGAGAGTTTCAGAGCTTGGTGAGCTGTCAATGGCGGATAAGTTCTTGAAGAAGTTGGTGTTCAGGCCAAAGGTGTCCAGTGATGGGTTATTTGAGCTCCCTCTTGTTGTTGTGCAGGTTGCATATATTCAGTTTAATTAATGTTTCTGATAAAAATTAATTGTTAAATATAGTACTATGTGCACAGATACACGAGTAATTCTAGCTTTCTATATAGATAGCTATATATAATTAATTTGTCATATATATATATATATATATATATAGAATTCTCATGAATGAACTTGTTGATATTGGAAAAATAGCAGGTATTATTGCAATTTGTTTTTCATATAACAAGTATGTATTGCTGCCAAATTAATGAATTGTGAACTTTGAAGAAGGATTTCGATCTATAGAAAATCTTGTGAACTGCTAGAAAATTATATATATATGATTATTTTTCAAGACATTAATGTATTCAATTGTTCACTAGACCCAACTGTATATGTGAATTTTTTCCAAGATTTAATAAGAGGCAAAGGAAAACAAAATTTTGGAATGACCTAATAAAGATCAACTCAAAATTCTACTGAAAAGCAATAATATAAAGAACGTAATAAGAAATTCCTTTTTCTTGAAAGCTAATGTTTTTCTAATTATCTTACTGCGCGCTGTGTTAAAATGCGGCTATAACATTCTTAATTTCGAAAGGATGGTGACGATGATATTGATCATGCATGCTATATTTATCTAGGTGACCGAGTTCGGTTGTGGAGGATATGCTGTAGGAATTGGAACAAACCATGCACTCTTTGATGGATCGGCAAATTTCAACTTCATCAATGCGTGGGCTTCAAAAGTATCACATAGGCGAGACGAGCAATATTATGCGGAGATATTTGAACCGATACACGAGAGAGGGAGACTCTTGATTGATCATTGTCATTCTCATGAAATAGCCCACGATACGAATAATGGGATATTGGCCTTTGATCACCTATATCAGCTCATCAAACAAGCCGTCTCTTTGGAAGATATCGGAAGGAAACAGCTTGACGAAGCATACAAGATTTCGGAGGAGGGAGATGAGGAAGAAGTTGTTCTCAGGACATTCACTGTGAGCAAGGATATGATAGAAGAGCTAAAGAGCAAGGTCGATGGGGGTTCGTGCACTTCCTTTGAAGTTTTAGCAGCTCACTTATGGAAGGTATAACAAACAAACAACTCTAAACCCCTCTCCAGTAGTGTTTTTATGTTGAGAAATCTATATAATTTGCTGAGAAAACTACTACTGCCGGTAGTTGTCTATCCTTGAATCAGTACAGAACCCCACGGGTTCGGAAATTAATGCACGGGTTTAAGACTTTCGATCTCCTTAATATGCTAACTACTCAATAGACAAGAATCTCTACATGATCTGGATGAAATTCACGAGGAGGAGACAACAAAGCATTGAGCACATGAGGGCCTTTACAGAAGGAATTAGTATACGAGACATGTCCTCAGAAAGTGCATGCAATTTTTCCTTTTTCGCTTGTTTGCCAGCAACTCAGTTCTCTCTTGAGCGCCACAGAATCTAGTATGCACCACTTTGTTCAGACACATCATGTGGTCATTACTAGCAGGTTTTCGATTATTCGGAGTAGCGTATAATGGTGTCCAGATCCCTCTGGGGGTCGACGCACGTACACACACATATATATAATGAAATAGCTAATGAAAATTTTCTCTGATTATCGAATCGTTTTATATATTACTCGAAATTTATTACAATAATGAAAATTGAAATCAGTTGCTGACTGCTTATACATAAAAATGTAGCCAATGTACAATTCACTTACTAAGTTTACGATCTGACTGAGATTTTCAAGTGATCAACATTATGAAAACATGTTAAATAAACTGAAGATCAGAAACCAAGGAAATTAATGACATTTTAGGATAAATTTCACTACACATGAGGCTAGCATGTAATCATGATCATTAATTTGCTTTGTTTTACAAATGTGTACTCAAATACCATTGGTAGAAAACAAATTAACCAAGTCATTAATAATACATATGCACACAACTCGGCACTCCAAACGTACATTTGCTTAATATTTGTCCGCTCTCTTCTGCAGGCAAGAACCAGAGCAACACAAATACCAAAAGAGAGAACAGTGTGCCTCCAGTTCTCAATTGACATAAGACCCAAGCTCTCTCCCCCCTTACCCAGATCCTTCACAGGCAACGCATACGTCCTCTCCTCAATCTCAACCTCGTCAGAATCCCTCCTTCAAGACCCCCTCTCCTCCGTTGCCCACGAAATCCGACGAGCCAAAAACACGGTAGACGACAACTACATACGAGCTTATCTCGTAGCGCTTGAGGCTCCACGGTATTGCGACGTCCTCCCTCCTCTGCCTGAGCTTTTAATTGTATCAGACTGGAGACACACTCCTTTTCATGAGGTTGATTTTGGGACGGGAGGGGCGATTTGCGCCGTTCCGTTGGCTGCACCGGTCCCGGAGGTGGCTTACTTTATGAAGAGCTCAAGAGAGGAGGGAGGGGTTGATGTTAGGATCGGTTTGATGAGGAAGCACTTGGTTGGTTTCTGTCATTGTTTCTTGGAGACGATGTAAGTTTTCTGTGCTGTGAGCGCAGGTTTGCTATGAGGGTAAATTTCACAAACCCACCTGAACTTTGTGGGGTTTTCCACAAAACCCCTGAAATTATAAATCATAAATTAAAACTTCCTATCTACTAAGTAAAAAGTAAAAAGTTTGCACAGCATCCTCTAGCCTATATACCTCTCTCTGCAATATGTTGTTTCTCAAAACAATTGTTCCTCCATTTATCAGAGACTTGCTCCACTAAAATAGAGAGTATGTACCCTTGAGTGTCTCAGTAATCCATCAAACTTCTAATCAATTCTTTCTCCAACAGTTTTTGACTTTTTATTTCACCTATATATTAATGCCTTTCATGAAAATTTACGATAATTCGAGGGTTGAATGCAAGTCTGAAAAAATTCAGAGGGTCTTGTGAAATTTACCCGTGAAGCTAGTAGCTTATAGAGGACAGTGCAGGAGTTGTGCATCCTAAAGGATGTTATTGTTTGGATTGTTCTATTTCTTTATTACCTTCGTAAATCAATTATATTATAATTGTTGTTATTTCCGCATTTTTTTTCCATCAAAGGCTAAATTTTGTTGCTGTCGCTACTTATTTTGGGTGTGCTCTAGACTTCTAGTGATGGGTATCCGAGTTTCTATACGCTTATATGTTGTTCATTGTTGTGATTGAATATACTGGTTTCTGATAGTAGGAGATGAAAGACATAAGAGAAGTGAATAAAGTTCTTGGAAATGGCATAGATAAAGTTGCTAAGATAGTTGTAAGAATCATTAGTTATAAGTGATAAGAATAGAGCTTTTGTAAAGAAAAGAGACAATATTATTCAATGTATTAGTAGAAATTGAGAAACCCAAATCTCATTGATAAGATAACATGGGCTTATATAAGCCCTACAAAACACATTTTATAAATAACCCCTTGTATAATATAAATATGTCAACACTCCTCCTCAAGATGGGTGAAAAATATCCACTAAACCCATCTTGTCACATCCTCTAATCATATCTACTAAGCTAAGTCCCTTAGTCAGACAATCTGCTGTCTGGTCCTTAGTTGAAACATGACTTAGCCCCAGTATTCCACTATCCAACTTCTCTTTGATGAAGAACCTATCGATCTCGATGTGTTTGGTTCTATCATGCTACACTGGGTTATTGGCGATACTGATGGCTAACTTGTTATCACACCACAACTTCATCTTAACTCCTTGATCCAGCTTCAGCTCCACCAGCATACTCTTCAACCATAGCAACTCAGCAACTCCTAAGGCCATAGCTCTATACTCTGCCTCAGCTGTCGATCTCGTCACCACTGACTGCTTCTTGCTCTTTCACGAGACCAAGTTACCTCCTATAAAGATGCAGTATCCTGAGGTGGACCTCCTGTCATCAGCACAACTAGCCCAATCAGAGTCGCAGTAACTCTCAATGCTCACATGTCCATTCTTTCTGAATATCAGCCCTTTTCCGGGGGTACTCTTCAAATATCTTAGAATCTAGTACACAGCGTCCATATGACCCTTTCTCAGATCATGCATGTAGCGGCTCACCACACTCACTGCAAAAGAGATATCGGGACGTGTGTGACTCAGATAGATCAACCTGCCCACCAGCCTTTGGTATCTGTCACGATCAACTGGTTTTCTAGCTTCAGCATCCAGCTTGAACTTCTAATCGATCGGTGTAGTTACAGGTTTTCACGCTAACATCCCTGTCTTTTTGAGAAGATCCGGTATATACTTTCTCTGGGATAGGACAATCCCCTCCGCTCCTCGAGCTATCTCTATTCTAAGAAAGTATCGAAGCAAGTCAAGATCTTTCACCTCGAATTCCTTACCCAGTCTCACTTTGAGTTGGACAATCCTTCTCATCATCCCCTGTAATAATCATATCATCCACATATACGGCAAGCATGGTGATGTGACCTTCACTCCATCGAAAGAACACGGTATGATCGGCGTTAATCTGTCGGTATCCCATACCTATCATAGCCCGCCTGAATCTGTCGAACCAAGCACGGGGAGATTGCTTCAGGTCATATAGAGACTTCTTCAATCTGCATACCTTGCCTACTGTCTGATCTGTGTCGAATCCTGATGGTATTTCTATGTATACCTCTTCCACCAGATTTCCATGAAGAAATGCATTCTTCACATATAGTTGGTGTAGCTTCCATCCACCATTTACTATCAGAGAGATCAATGTCCGAACAGTGCTCATCTTCATCACCGGTGCAAAAGTCTCATCATAGTCGATTCTATACGTCTGACTATACCCTTTTGCCACAAGACGAGCCTTATAACGCTCAACCTGTCTATCTGGATTCTGCTTCACAGTGAAGATCTACTTACATCCAACTGCTCTCTTCCTTTTTGATAGTTTTACTATCTCCCAAGTGCGGTTCTTCTCAAGACCCCCTAGCTCTTCGTGCATAGTCGTTTTTCACTTTGGGTCCTTCTTAACAACCTGTCAATTGTTAGGTACAATAGCAGAGTCTAATGATGTAATGAATGCTCCATGTGCATGATGAATATTAAAATATGATACAAACTGGGCAAGATCACATCCATATCTATCAGGAGGATTTTTCGCATTACTGCGAGTACTCCTCCGTACTAATATTGGTGTGGAAGGAGTAGGGAGAGGAATGTTATCATCTTAGAAAGAATCTGGTGGTGGTGTAGGTGTCTCAGGAGTTGGGACAGGCGTTGGCAAGGGACTTGACAGCACTAGTGGCACTGTAGGTACTGTTCCTACAATCTGCTTCCCCTTCCTACTATAGGTTAGTAGCTCCCCCTGGACCGTAGGCCTAACACCTCTTGTCTCATTCTCCTCTTCTTCTTCATTCTCCTGCTCCTCCTTAGCCAACTCTCCCTCCCATGGAATCGATACAGAAATCGATTTCTCCACATTATTCTCTATATTGTTCACCTGCCTCTCACAATTCTCCCCCTCTTGCCTCATACTTCCAGTATCGGGCGAGTCACCAACGGGTGAGGTTACCTTCCGGGTATAATATGGCTCAAGTTCTCGAAAATGTACATCCATGTTCACAAACAGCCTCTTTTCCACCAGGCTCCAGCAAACATATCCCTTATGAGTAGCAGAATATCCCATAAAGATGCACTTCACCGCTCTAGGGGTAAGCTTCCCGACAGATGGTCTATTGTCCTTCACAAAGCACACACAGCCAAACACCTTTAGTGGAAGAAGCCCACAATTATCTCCATTCAACGTCTCACACGGAGACTTCCAATCCAGCATTCTCGAGGGCATTCTGTTGATCAGCGTCACTACGGTCAACACTGCTTGCCCCCACAATGTTTCTGGGACATTAATAGAGATCATCATGCTTCTAGCGACCTCTAAAAGATGTCGGTTCTTCCTCTCCGCTACCCCATTCGGGGCTAGTGTCTATGTGCATGTCGTCTGGTGTTGTATTTCCTGAGCGGACAAGTATTCCCCAAGCGCTCTGTTGGTATATTCTGTCTCATTATCAGACCTCAATACCTTCACCACTTCTCCGTATTGAGTCTTAACATACCTATGAAAGTTTTAAAAGCAACCAAACACTTCACTTTTATTTTTCATTAGATATAACCAAGTAACGCGAGAGAAACAATGAATAAAGGTAACAAAATATTTGTATCCATTCATAGAACTTGTGGAACAATGCCCCTAAACATCTGAATGTATCAGGTCAAATGCATGAGAACTCCTATGACCAGAACTAACATAAGAGCTTCAGTAAGCTTTCCAAACTCACATGCATCGCATATAAGTTTCTGTTTATTTGCTTTCTTAAATAATGATGGATATAATCTACTTAAAACACTAAAGGATGAGTGTCCCAAACACTGGTGATAAAGTATCAACACACTCTCAGCACTCATCTCAGATCCTACTCCTGCTCTCTCTACCATTGACACCAACGCTGAATCCAGCCCTTCACGATCCAGATACCACAGTCCACTACGCCATGTGCCAGTCCTAAGTCTCCACCCTGTCCCCTTCTCCTGGAAGATCACCTTGGGAATATCAAAAGAAATAATTCATTTTAGTTGGAGGATGATAGCACTAATGGATAAAAGATTGACTGAAAATGAAGGAGCATGCAAAACATTAGACAAAGTTATAGAACCTGTACAATCGACTGTACCCTTACCAACCACTGGCTGAATTGTACCATCAGCTGTTTGAATACTTTCAGGCGATGCTAGGTGAGTATATGATGAGAACTCACTAGCATTACCTGTCACATGTCGAGACGCACCGGAGTCGACTATCCATTCTGATGATTTGTCGGGAGACATAGAAGCAAGAGCATGTATGTCATCAATACCTTTGGTCGGATGAGCATATATAGCAGTGTTGCCTCTGGCGAAGAACGAAGTGGATGCCTCCTCAGTCCCACTCCTCCTGTCTCCATCCCCTGTTACTTTCTTCTTTCTCCTGAGTATCGCCAGGAGCGCATGATCCTCCTCAGTAAAGACCACCTCAGCTTCTTCTTCTCCCTCTGCTACCATCAGATTCGCCCGGTTGCCTGCTCCTCTTCTACCTTGTCGACCCCCACGGCCACGACCACGACCTCCGAACTGTCCACGTCTACCCGAATCTCCTTCCTTAGGTGGCTTGGTGCAAGCATGCCTTAGATGACCCACTTCACCGTAGTTGTAGCACTGCTGAGTCTCTCCCCTAGATCCAGTGTTACTAGAGGCTGCCAGTGCTGACTTCACCACAGGAAGTCTACCTGTCCCCGACTACAGCCTAATATGAGTCTCCTCCTGGATCATAGCCGAGATAGCCTCCTCAAGCGTGGGAATCTTCGGCTGAGCTAGCAGCAATGCAATTCGCTGAGCAAACTCTGATGTTCATCCCTTGAGAAACACCATAGTCCTCTCCTGTAGAAAGGCCTCTCGCTCTTTACATCCTGGGTCCTTGCAGCTCGCCCGAGGTGAGAAGTGATCATAATCTAGCCACAGGCGCTCTAGCTCTGTGGCATACTCCTGTACAGTCCTCTCTCCCTGGACTGTGGCGTCGATCTCTCCCTTAATCTGGAACACCCTCAGGTTATTCCCCACTCCATCATAGGTCCTCCTCAACTTCTCCCAGACGTCCTTCACCTTCTCAATGCCATCCACTGTGGCGGTGATCGACTGGACCAATGAGTTGAGGAGCCAGATGTACACCAACATATGAGTGGACTTCCACTGATCTCTTCCCCCCGAGTCCTCATCTGGTTCTGTCTTCTCTCCTGTCAAGTAACCCTCCAGGTTCCTCCCTGCAAGAGTGTATCTCACCCGCCGTGACCAGCTCAGGTAAGTACCCGATCCATCAAGCTTCAGATCGATGGTCGGAAGCTCCAACTTCTTTGATGGTCTTGTCGCGCTCTCATCAGCTGACATCTTCATCAACTTCATCAAAGTTAACACCTCCGCGGGGTTCAACTTCTTGATGATCTCCTCCATCGATCAAGCTTCAGATCCAACACCTGTTCATCTTTTCTTCAAACCCTTGTTGTGCGCAGTGAAATTTTCGGCAGCACTTCTGCTGCACAACAAGAGTAAGATCTCAACAAAAATTCTCGTTTCTCAGAGGAAACAAGAATCGAAAGTGATATATCTCATCTCTGTAAGATATATACTCTTCCTCTCATCAGTTCTAGGACTGAAATATCGAGGGAATCCATGCCAAACTCTAGGTTCGACAGGGTGCACGATCAGCGAGCGAGGGGTTCGAACAGGGGCAGCGGGGTGGAACAGGGGAAGCGGGGTGGCACCGGGGTTGAGGGGTTCGAACAGAGTAGGGTCGGCTAGGAGAGTGTTCGGCTAGGAGAGGGGGTTCAGCTAGGAGGGGGTTCGAACAAGTAGGGTACCAACACGAGGAGAGGGAGGGCAGCGGCGTGAGGGGGGTGGTGTTCGGCCAGGAGGGAAGGGGGAAGGGAGGGGGCAGGGGGGCGGAAAAACAGAGGGGGGGTTGGCGGCAAAACAGAGGAGTGGGGGGGCAGCAAAACAGAGAGGGGGGGCGGCGGCTAGGGTTGGCGGCTAGGCTCTGATACCAAGTAGAAATTAAGAAACTCAAATCTCATTGATAAGATAACATGGGCTTATATAAGCCCTACAAAACACATCTTACAAATAACCCCTTGCATAATATAAATATGTCAACAGTATTAAAGTGCATAAATATAATAGCAAGGAGAGAAGTTATAGAATCCTATGGAATGTGGGATTACAATGAAAAAAATTAAGATAGCCTAACTATATTATTTAACACCCCTTCCTCTCTTTCCTTTTCCAGTCAAACTGATGGTGAGTAGAGAAGCAAGAGTTTGGATAAGACGAACTTAATTTTTGTAGATAGTTGTTGGCGTGGCTCGGCGAGAGGTGGTTGAATTAGATCTTAGTGCTGTCTGATGAGGGCTTAGACTGAGGCGGTGAGGTCGTGGCATAGTTTGGTCTGGTGGTGTTGTCGTTGTAGGCATTGCAGATGGAGAGGGTCCGTTATTATCTCTATGGAGGGCACTGCAGATAGAGGTGGTCTGGCAGTGTCGCTACGGAGGGCGCTGCAAGTGGAGATGATCGGGTGACACCATTGTGAAGGGCGCTACAGATGGAGCTAGTTCAGTGGTGTCGCTACCATGGGTGCTACAATTAAAGAGGATCGGGCATTGTCACTGCCATGGGCAATGGTGAAGAGGTCTGGTGGTGTCTCTACCATGGGTTATCATGGTAGGAGTGGTGTTCGATGGTGGCTACTTCGGTGGGTGGCTGCGGCGCTGAAGGTTAGATCTCGCTTTTTGAGACCAACAGTTATTGGCAACCGACAGTGAAGCATCGAGCAGAGTTGAGATTGTAGGAAGTTGAGAGTAAGGTTTATGGCTAGGGTTAGCCGGAGGTCGAAGCTGGTGTCGATGTAGCCGAGGGGAAGTATAGAACTTGTAGCTAAACCCCTCAGCGGCTCCAGATCGAGGAAGAAGAAAGGGATCTCTCTAGGGTTAATCAACATTCTGACACCATGATAAGAATAGAGCTTTTGAGAATAAAAAAGACAAATATTATTCAATATATTAAAGTGGTTAAATGCAATAGGAAGGAGAGAAGTTACGATGTGGGACTAAAATGAAGGAAAATAAGATAGCCCAACTACATTATTTAATAATAAGTTCATTAATAAGAAAGCAGAACAAATGGAACAATTAATGCTTGATTCTTATACATGACAAGCTATTTATCTTATGGTAATTCATTATAGTATTTTGCAGAGATCAAGTTTCCCTAGTATTACATGCTTTAATGAGACCAAATCTTGAACCATCCAAGCGTCAAAGATTTAATGCACTCTGGGTTAAATTTTGATTTCACTCTTGTACTCTGGGAGAAGTTTTGGTAGATATTGGCTTAGGGTGAAATTAGTGAGCATATCTAGAACAATGTTGTGAAAGATTGAGAGAGCAAAATAGAGAGAGGGTATCAATATGAATATGTGCAGCTTACCCTACATAGGTTATTGTATTTATACTCAATGTTTAATTATACAATTACATATGTACCCCTATGTACAATGGAACCTATTATATTCACTATTATCCCTCGCAATCTGGATAGGGGGATTAAGGGATAGATTGAACTTTAAGAACAGAATTGCTAATTAGTTAACAATCATTGTAAAAATATCAACGAGTTGAGGTGGGTTAGAACGTAACGAACTACTAATTCATCATGAGCAACTCGTTCCCAAACAAAGTGATAATCAAGATTTATGTGCTTGTTGTGGTCATGAAGAACGGGATTAGTGGTGATGTAAGTTGCACTAATATTTTCATACAATAGGGCAGGATGTCAAAGAACAATACCAAGCTCAGCTAAGATATAGCGAATCTAAAGAGTCTTGGCAAATGTATATGCAAGGGCTCTGTATTCGGTATTTGTAGAAGATTTGGAAATAGTAGTTTTTTTAGAGTGAAAATGAGATTGGGGCCAAAGAAAATCACATAGCCGGAGGTGGATCGTGAGCTATCAGGATAGCTGGCCCGGTCGGCATCAGAATATGCAACAAGGGAAGGACCTTTTGTATTGCGAAGTGATAAATCATGGTATGTTGTGCCCAGTAAGTATCTATATATTCTTTTTATAGCTTGTAAGTGAGTAGTCCGAGGAGCATGCATAAACTAAGAAATAACATGTACAACAAAAGTAATATCTGGTCTTATAATTGTTATATATAATAAAGCACCTATCATACTCATATATTCAGTTGAATTTGCCAATAACTCACCATCAGTAGGAAATAATGTAGTCTTAGTTGCGAATGGAGTGCGTACATATTTAAGAGTGTGAAGATGAAATTTTTGGAGAATGTCATGAACATATTTATGTTGAGACAAGAAGAGGGCGTTGGATGTATGAGCAGCCTGTACACCCAAGAAGCAATGAATGTCACCAAGATCCTTCATTGAAAATTGAGTAGACAATAAACGAATAAAGTGATGAATGGGAGAAGAATTTCCTATAAAAACAATGTCATCAACATATAAAAGAAGAATTAGAATATCGAAATCATGTATCAGTTTGGCTGCAATGAAAACCAAAAGAGAGAATGACACTGCTAAATCTATAAAACCATGCTCAAGGAGCTTGTTTAAGCCCATAAATAGCCTTGTTGAGTTTGTAAACATGATTTGAAAAATTAGAATGAATAAAGCCTCGAGGTTGTTGCATATACACATCCTCAGTTAGGAAACCATGAAGAAAAGCATTTTTAACATTAAGTTATTGAATAACCCAACCAAAAGAGATTGATAAAAAAACACAACATGAATAGTGGTGGGTTTAACAACAGGACTAAAAGTCTCATGAAAATCAATGTCAGCTTGCTAATGAAAACTATGCGGAACAAACCTAGATTTGTACCTTTCAACAGAACTATCAAAGTTGTATTTTATTTGTAACCCTACTTACAACCAACCGAAATTTTTCGTTCCTCTAATGTCACCAATTTCCACGTGTTATTATTAATGAGTGTATTAAATTCTTCTGGCACTGCTTGTTGCCATTTAGGATCTCTAGAAACTTGTGTGAAACTTGTGGGTTCAGTATCAGTGAGAGTGGTGTGTAAGGACAAGACATTTTAGTGTTTGATGATTCTTGACTTGGACCGAGTTTGCATCAAATGTAGATTACTAATGGGAAGCATTAGAGGATGCACCCATAATATCACCTATAAGAAAGGAATCACTTGTTTACCAGGAAGGAGAAGGAGCAGATTTTTGAGTATATTGGATAGGAGGTCTGCTAGTTTGGACATGTGGTCAGAGGTTTGATGAGCAGCAATGTAGTGGTTGCGGTAGCTTCCGAAGCCGAAGACTAAAATGTTGCAATGTTGGTTTTAGGGGTGTAGACCCAAACTTTGGAATAAGCAAGCACAACAGGATTTTTTCACAACAAGATTTTTTCTAAGTCTGGAAATCAGGTGAAGTAGGTGAACTTTAGTTCAGGCGAATCAGGCGAACTTCAGTTCAGGCGAACTTCAGTTCAAGCAAACCTCAGTTCCGGCGAAGCAGACGAACTTCGCAGTTCAGGCGAACTTCACAGAAAACATATTTCTATTCATTTTCGTTTTTAGGGTTTCCTAATAAACAGGGATGTGACGACTGTGTTTTTCCTGCTGTTGTTTTTTATTTTTAAGTGCGATTTTAGCAGTGATTTTTAGAGAAAATCTAGCACTTTGAGTTCAAAGATCTTAGAGAAAGAGATAGACGTTTGCAGGCATTGTAATCTTTATCAATAATCAAAGAATTTCTGGTGTGACTCTCGAGGACATAGGCACATTTGCCGAAGCTCGTTAAATCTGGTGTTCTCTCTTCTTTATTTATTCTTTCTTGCAAGTTTTTTGTTTTGTTGTGATTTCTTGCTTGCTATTCTTTTGACACAAGATCCGAGGGCACGAGTTGTTGATTTTTCAACACCGAACAACTGGTATCACAGATTCGTTTGGAAGATTTGTGTGAGATATGGTAAAGAAAAGCAAATCAAAGATTGAGAAGTTTGACGGATCAGACTTCGCCTACTGGAAGTCACAGATGGAGGACTATCTGTACCAGAATGATCTTTACCGTCCGTTGATGGGCAAAGATAAGGGAAAGAAGGAGGAATCAGACGAGGACTGGGAAATACTAGATAGAAAGGCTCTAGGACAGATCCGGTTGTCGCTCATAAAATCTATCACTCATAATATATTAAAGGAGAGATGACAGTGGGGCTTATGAAAGCGCTCGCAAAGATGTACGAGATATCGTCAGCCACAAATAAGGTGTATCTCGTCAAGACGCTCTTCAACCTCAAGATGGCAGAAGGATATTCCTTCACGTTACATCTCAGTGAGTGCAACACAATTGTTGATCAACTCATCTCAGTCGATATCACGTTCGATGATGAAGTGCAAGCCCTAGTGATACTATCGTAGTTACCGAATAGTTGGGCAGGTTGCGTGACCGTAATTAGTAACTCGGCAGGAAAGGAGAAGTTATAGTTGAGCGAGGTTGTTAGTATGATTCTGTCCGAGGAGGTTAAAAGAAAATCATCTGAATCAGAAGATTCAGATTCAGCCCTAAATCTCGAGCAGAGAGGCCAAAGCCGTAATAAGGATAACCAGAACAGGAATCAGTCGAAGTCAAAGAAGAAGAGGTCGAACTCGAAAGTTAGGCCTATCAAAGGGAAGTATTGGAACTGTGGCCAGGAGGTCATTTGTCTTCAGTTTGTAAAGCACCAAAGAAGGATGCGAATGAGCAGAATGCTCATATCGTGCAAGATGCATTGATCCTTGCTATGGACAATGATACTGATTCATAGATTATTGATTCGGGAGCCTCGTTCAACGCCACTGCTAATAGGAAACTTCTTTAGAACTATGTAACAAGGGACTTTAAGAAAGTGTATTTGGGGGACAACGAGCCTTGTAGTATTGTTGGAAGAGGTGATGTACAGATTCAGATGAAGGGCTCTAAGTGGTGTCTGTAGAATGTCAGGCATGTACTGAAGCTAAAGAGGAATCTTATTTCAGTTGCCCAGCTTAGAGCAGAAGGCTATGTTTCGACATTTACCGATGATTTGTGAAAGATCTCCAATGATACTATGATGGTTGCCCGCGGCAACAAAACCGGAACTGTCTACCTAACTTCACATGTAAGTGACACCCTCGTAGTTGTAGCTGGCAAGGAGAGTGCAGATCTATGGCACAATAGGTTGGGACACATGAGTGAGAAGGGTATAAAGATTCTACACTCACAAGGAAAGCTATCCGGCATTGATTCAGAGGTGTTTGGGATCTTCAAGAAGTGGAAAGCTATGGTGGAGAACGAGACAGATCTGAAGGTGAAGTGTCTAAGATCAGACAATGGTGGAGAATACGAGATGGAGGAGTTTAAGAAGTTATGTGTCTGAATGGGATTCGTTTAGAGAGGGCTATTCCAGGAACACCATAACAGAATGACGTTGTAGAGAGGATGAATAGAATGTTGACAGAGCGTGCGAGGAGCATGCGTCTATATGTAGGTCTACATGAGATGTTTTGGGCAGACAAGATGCATACAATAGCTTATCTGATTAATCATGGACCATCATTTCTATTGGATTTTGGGATTCCAGAAGAGGTTTGGCGTGGCAAGAAAATTAATCTCTCACACTTGAGAGTCTTTGGTTGGGTGACATATGTTCATATCAGTGACCATGCAGGGACAGGCTGGAAGCTAAGTCACAGAAGTGTACATTCATTAGATACGACATTCATGAGTTTGGATATCATCTGCGGGATGATAAGAACAGGAAGATCATCAGGAGTAGAGATGTCATATTTAATAAAGAGGTGATGTACAAGGACAGGGACAATGCCAAGGATAACCAAAACAGTGGGAGCAGCACTAAGGATGTAGGTGGATCCGAGTATATAAATTTAGAGGAACTTCTAGATAAGGGAGACAATGTAAATTTTGACCGAAGAACGGAGACGACTCCAAGTGTAGAGATGACTACCCAGGGCGAGGATCTTAGGAGGTCATCCAGGGTATCCAAACCGAATCGTAGATATCTTTCGTCACTTGATTACTTGCTTTTGACAGATAGCGGAGAACTAGAGTGCTATGAGGAGGCTATGCAAATTAGTGAATTTAAGTAGTGGGAGCAGACGATGCAAGAAGAGATGGATACTCTCCACTGGAATGAGACATGAGAGTTAGCCCAGCTACCTGCACAGAAGAAAGTCTTACATAACAAGTGGGTATAGCGGGTCAAGCAGAAGAGTGATGGAAGCAAGAGGTACAAGGCCAAATTAGTTGTGAAAGGGTTCTAACAGTGGGAAGGAGTGGATTATACAGAGACATTTTCCCCGTCGTGAAGCTTACAATCATCAGAGTGGTGTTAAGCTTAGTAGCTGCTGAAAATCTCTATCTTGAGTAGTTGGATATGAAGACTACCTTTCTTCATAGTGGCTTGGATGAAGAAATCTACATGAAGTAACATGTTGGCTTCATAGAGGAAGGAAAGGAAGAGATGGTGTGCATGCTCAAGAAGAGCTTGTACGGCTTGAAACAGGCTCCAAAACAATGATACAAGGTGTTTGATAACTTCATGCAAAGCAATGGCTATGACAGATACAATTCAAATCATTGTTGCTACTTCAAGATGTTTGAGTCCAGCTACATCGTGTTGTTACAGTACATAGATGACATGTTAGTTGCAGGGTCATGTTTACAGGAGATAAATAAGCTAAAAAAATAGTTAGCAAAGGAGTTTGCTATGAAGGATCTGGGTGCAACCAAGCAAATTTTTGAGATGCGAAACAGTCGAGATGAAGCTGAAAGAGCATTGAAGTTAAGTCAGGTTGAATACATCGAGAAGCTACTTCAGAGATTCAACATGCAGAATGCTAAGCCTGTTGGCACGCCTCTTGGAAGTCAGTTCAAGTTATCTGAGGAGCAATCACCAAAGACGGATGCAGAGAAGGAGTTCTTGACCAGAGTGCTATACTCATCAGCCATTGGTAGTCTTATGTATGCGATGGTTTACACGAGGCCGGATATCGCCCATACAGTGGGAGTTGTGAGTAGGTTTGTAAGCAATTCAGGGAAGCAATATTGGGAGGTTGTAAAGTGGATATTGCGATACTTGAGAGGGATCACAAATATGCCACTGTGTTTTAGGAGAAAGGATATTAGTACTGCAGGGATACGTGGATGCAGACTTTGCCGATGATCATAATACGAGACGAAGTACCACGGGGTATGTTTATACCTTAGGGTCGATAGCAGTGAGCTTGGTCTCATGTTTACAGAAGATAGTAACATTATCCATGACTGAGGCAGAGTACGTCGAAGTGACTGAAGCTAGTAAGGAGATGATTTGGTTGATCGGGTGTCTGGAAGAGTTGGGTCTGAAGCGGGGGAACAGAGTTATTTATTGTGATAGCCAGAGTGCTATACACCTTGCTAAGAACCCAGTATATCATGCCAGAATGAAGCACATAGATGTACGTTACCATTTCATACGCTCGCTAATAGAGGACGGGAAGTTACTATTAGAGAAAGTTTTGGGGAGCCAAAATCCTGCAGATATGTTGACAAAGGTAATGACCATAAAGAAACTAGAGTTCAAGAGAGCTTATTGATGGAGGTTTGATCTCCAAGTGGGAGATTGTTTGTTTAGGGGTGTAGACCCAAACTTTGGAACAAGCATACACAATAGGATTTTTTCTAAGTTTGGAAATCAGACGAAGCAGGCAAACTTTAGTTCAGGCGAAGCAGGCAAACTTTAGTTCAAGCGAACTTCAGTTCAGGAGAAGCAGGCGAACTTCGCAGTTCAGGAAAACTTTGCAGTTAAGGTGAACTTCGCAAAAAAATAGATTCCTATTCTGTTTTGTTTTTAGGGTTTCCCTATAAATAGGGATGTGACGGGTGCGTTTTTCCTGCTACTGTTTCTGATTTTTAAGAGCGATTTTAGCAGTAATTTTCACAGAAAATCTAGCACTTTGAGATCAGATATCTTAGAGAAAGAGATAGTCATTTGTAGGCATTGTAATCTTTATCAATAATCAAAGAATTTTTGGTGTGGCTCTCGAGGACGTAGGCACGTTTGCCGAACCTCGTTAAATCTGGTGTTCTATCTTCTTTATTTATTCTCTTTTAAGTTTTTTTTGCTGTGATTTCTTGCTTGCTATTCTTTCGACACAAGATCCGGAGGGCACGAGTTGTTGATTTTCCAACACCTAACATGTGTTAGGACTCATCCTTATGAGCCTACTATCTAATCTTGTTTTGATGATTTACAAACTATCCCTAATATCGTTTGTCTAGTGTTTGTATTTGCCTAGTAGGTAATCGAGACAAACAACATTATCAGAGGTTGGAAAAAGATGGATTGCACCTTAATGATGATATTCAATGGAGGTTGGCGGAATACCGGATTGAAGCTATGCACAATTCAAATCAAGATTCAAGTTCAAGCTTCATCCGCAATCAAGTCGAGCATATTGAAGATATTTCATCTTGAGTATATTAGTTTAGGTTTATACTTTGTATGTTGATACTTAGAGCTCATACTATACACACACATTGCTTTCGTTTTCATTGTTTTCGTTTCTAAGTTTAAATTATATAAATACAAAACTAATAGTTATATATATACATGTTTCATATTTATCAATTTTGTTTTTGGTAAATAATGTGTTTAGCCACATAAATATAAAACAAATGGATATAGTTATATTTACATAAATATTTTCATGTTTATACATGCTTACAATGATTTTATCAATATCAAGCTTTAACAATTCAATGAAATCATGTTTTCTATTTTTGAGAGTTCATGTTTCTTTTTGCAAAATAACATGTTTATGGATTAAAGACTTATTTACACTATTATATATCTTTTATTTAGTCTATAAATCTATACAAGAGATTTCAAAACTTTGGTTTAAGGCAAATTATTAAAAACAAGTATTTTGACATTTTGTATTTTGACCTAGTTTGCAAATGACAAGTTTTCACAATTAAAAAGTGCAATTCTAAAAAAAAAATTGTAACATGTTCATTATCATGTTTATAAACATTTCTTAAAATTTTACAATTTTTAGAATTTATTTGCTATTTTTAAAAGGGGTTTGAAAATTAGATTTTCTGTTCAAATCAGGCTCTGTGCATGTTGAGTCGACTCGCTACAGTGTTGAATCGACTCATGAAGTGTTGCACAGATGGTGTTTTTCATCTGCTGAGTCGACTGATAATTCAATGAGTCGACTCATGCAGACATCAGTCGACTCACTACAGTGGAAAGTCGACTGATGAAGTGTTTTACAGTTAGTGTTTTTCATCTGCCGAGTCAACTGATAATTCTATGAGTCGACCCATGCACATATCAGCTGACTCATGCCTGTTTGAGTTGACTTATAATAGAGCCGTTGCACAGTAACAACTAGTTTCTAGATTTTGTGTTTTTAATGTTTTTATTGGTTTTTGTTGGTTTCTTAGGCTGGTTTCTTTCACCCTATATATACCACTTTGTCATAACTATTTTCAACAACTAAAAAAAGTTTTAAACAATTTTACAAGGAGTTTTAAAGTTTGTTTAGTGTGTTTACAAGTTTTGTTTGGGAAGAGATTTTCACAAGAGGAAGAAGAGATCATCTTTGGTGTTTGAGCTTCAAAATCTCATCTCTCCTACTCTTGTCATCTTAGAGAAGTTTCACTAAACTCAATTCTAGCTTTATATATTTATATTTGTTATTTATCTTTTCACTAAGCTAGATTTACAATTGAGTTTGGTTTTGTTATTGTTTATTGTTTTACACACAACCATTGAGCTTATAGTATTATCACACATTGTGTAGTTTGGGTTGTGGGTGTGATTGAGTGAGCTTATACTTAGTTCTCATCTTGTATTAGAGAACAAACTATTTATTATTGTGCTTATTGTGAGATACACTTTGTAATATACTTGTACATCGAGAGGAGTGTGTGGTGAGAGACGGGGTCGATTCCAAGAGGAGTGACGTCGGTAGTAAAACCTAGGGAGAGGTTATAAATCCGAGCATTTGAGGAAAGTGACACGGGCTAGGCCAACACTTAGAGGGTGTAGAGTGTGATTGCAAGAGTGTGAGTTTTGAAAGTTTTCGGTGAGCTAGAAAACCGAGATTGTGAGGTGTAAACGTTTTGAATGAACGTTGAAAACCCGTTATGATAATGGATTCTCCCCGGGAGTGGGGAACGGAGACGTGGGTCGGAAGGACTGAACTCTGTGATCATCTTTGTGTGTTTGTGTTGATTATTTGCACACTATCTCATTTGCATTTTAGTTTATGTTTATATCGCCCTTTGTTTATATTGCATATTCTTGCTCATAATTAGTTGTATATCATTCTTGTAAGAATAAATTATTAATAAGTTTTAAATCTAGGGTAATTTCAACATGCACCGAGAGGCTCAGAGGCGTTGAGGGGTGGGTTGGTAGATGGGTGCAAGGACCAGCTATAATAAGGGTAGATAGAGTGGACAATCAAAGATTATACAAGGGTAAAGTGCGATGGAGTTGATTCATGAGAATGTACTACTAGAGGTGAAACAGGGTTTGTATGTGAAGGATGCTCATTGAGACTAGATTGAAGGACATTAGGTGTAGAAGAGAGAAAAGGTAACGTTACATGAGGAGTAGTCGATTGATTTAGACACCTGTAAGTGAGAGATGAAGTAGTGACGAAAAGAAGGCGAGAAGTGTCATTCGACTTGTCAATGGCAAATTCAGAATAGGGAAAAATGATCTCATAAAATTGAACATGGTGATTGACATACACTCGACCGGTAACAGGATCAAAACATCGATAACCCTTATAATGAAAAGCATAGCCAAAGAAAATACACCGCTTTGATCTTTGTTGAAATTTATTAGTGACGTGCCGAAAGACTTGGGAAACATTCGTATCCAAAAACCTTCAGAAAATCATAACATGGAGATCTTTTCAAAAAAAATTTATTGGGAGAAATTCCATCTAAAAAGGGAGTAACTAGAATTTAGAAGACCTGTGAGCATCAATTAAAAAAGTTCTAGTCATCTCAATAACGTGTCGATGTTTCCTTTTTGCCACACTAATTTACTGTGGTGTGTGGGGACAAAATTTGCGAAAATATATGCCGGTATCCAAAAAATAGTGTTTGAAAGCTTTGTTATCAAATTCTTTTACCCCATCACTTTGAAAAATCCTAAACTCGTAAATGAACATGTTTTCAACTAATTTTTAGAAAATTATAAAAACGATTAAAAACCTAAGATTTATTTTTCATAGGCTGAATCCAAGTAAAATGGGGGCAATCATCAACAAAGCAAACATAATATCGAAAACCCAAATTATATAGTATATGTGATTGCCAAACATCAAAATGTTTTAAATGTGACGGTAATGGTCAACATCAGAAAAAGGTAATCGATGCGATTTTTGAAGTTTACAAGAGACATATTTATTCTCAAATCTAGTTGCCGTGACAATGACCTTATTTGTCTTAAGCATATAAGCTTATTAAAGCCCCTACTACCACAATGACCCAATCGACGATGCCACGTATTAGCATTGACTATCAATGAAACTAATGCTGGTGCAGACTCGGAAGCGGCGGGGGAATAAAGAGGATAGACATCATTCCTACTAGTACCCTGAAGAGGAACCTGCCCCGTTATTTTGTCCTTAACGATGCCACGCATTAGTGTTGACAGTAGTAGAACAATTAAAAGGGATGTTAATCGGAGGTAATTGTGCCACCATAATATGTCACTGCCGTTATCAACGATTCATAATCGCAGTTCAGACCGAATAGCGCGCGTTGGACGAGTTCTTGAACACGGGGAGGCGAGTTGATGTCATCAACATTGGAAAATTTTGTTGTTATAGAGGAGATCAGATGATTGCTGATGATTAGAGTTAAGAGGAAAGAAAGCTGGACTCTTCAATGGACGATGTTGATGAAGTTGATCAAGGTCATAACAGTCAAAGTCACAGGGATTGGGGCTGGCTATTGTTAAGGCAGATATTAAAGCCAAAGTTAGGGGGTTTCGGTTGCTACTGTTGAGGCAAAAATTGAAGCCAAAGTCAAAAGGATTGAGGTTGCTGAAGAGGATGTCATGATCTGCTGAGAATAGTTGTGACTGAGATAACACCAATTGATTTTCCTGGAGTTTCAAGCCTGCTCTCATGTGAAAGATTGAGAAAGGAAAACAGAGAGAGGGTATCAATAGGACAAATTTTCAAAACCGACCCATTTAGACTTTTTATTCCCAAAAATCATTCCCATTCAAAAAAAAATTGTAAAAACCGACCTGGTTGGTTTTTGCAATTTTGTTTGAATGAGATCGTTTTTTAGGATTAAGTTCACAAATGGGTCGGTTTTGAAAATTTGCCCGGTATCAATATGAATCTGTGCAGCTTACCCTAGATAGGGGCCAACCATTGTATTTATACTCGATGATGAATTATACAATTACATATGTACCCCTATGTACAATAGAACCTGTCATATACACTAAACTATAGGGGTAGTAAATTCAAAACAACAACACTACAGGGAATCGATGTACAATTAACCTGAAAAATAAACTTTATTACCTCTCTGGACAGGTTTTCTCCCCAGGAAGGAAACAAAATACATGTTTTTTCCATGACAACATAACAAATTTTCAAGTAAATATATAATTTTTCAAGAATTACACATCTTGCCAGCCGCTTCAACGACCCCTTTGCTCCCAGATATAAGTGATTCGCTTCTCCTCGGTAAGGGTTGAGGCTGCTTAAGCCCGCTTTCTTGCCTCCTTTGCATGTCTCTGTCTCTGTCTCTGTGTTGCATTTCTCGTCCTCTTTCTGGTACTGAGAAGCCAGTCTCTTGGCCTCAACCATAGTGATGTTCATGTGACGAGCGTGCTCTTCTGACACAACATCCTGAAACTTGAGCTCCTCGCTAATGAGATCGACAAATTACTTCTCCATCTCCTTGTTTAGCTCCGGATCATGCTTCCCACAATCTATATCGTGATACTAAAATATAAAGTATGTTGGCACAATCGACACAAGACAAAAAAACATTAAATCATCCTTATTGTAGTAACCCAACTAATTAAAGTCTTAAAACTTGATTAATAGAAAATTTTTCTTTAATTACAGATTTATTAGCTAATTAAGGGTATTTTAGGGATTTTACCATAACCCCTGATTAATTGCCACGTTAATAGTTGTGTGGCTAAATGTTATTTGAAGATTTGGACGGCACCTCTTAACGGAAGAATAAAAACAATGAAAAAAAATCAAAGAAAATCGCAGAAAATATCCTCTCATTTCTTCAACCCAACCCTCTGAGAACCAGATTGAAATTTGTGAAAAGAAAAGAAGAAGAAGAAGAAGAATAAGAC
This sequence comes from Asparagus kiusianus, assembly GCA_022839385.1. NCBI lineage: Eukaryota > Viridiplantae > Streptophyta > Magnoliopsida > Asparagales > Asparagaceae > Asparagus > Asparagus kiusianus. The sequence goes on along the minus strand of BQKN01050530.1, from coordinate 19,560 downwards.
AGTGGAAAGGGAGAGGAAAGAGAGGAAGTTAATCCAAAGGTATAAACCATTTCCCATGTTAATTTCTTGTTTTAGAAGAGTAAAGTGTTATAGAACTCTTAGTAAATTGAATCAAAATAGGATGAATAAGGGAATTAATTTGTTATGAATATGAAAAAAAAAGAAGAATCTAGGGTTTTCAAGAGGAATTTCTTATGTGTTTAGGAGGCATGAATTAAACTGGAAAAAAAAATATAAGCTAACCTTGTTTTTTTTTGGGGGGTTCACGCCGTCGGCCTCTCCTCGTCGTCGGCCGGTTTTGGTCGCCTGCGGGCCCTCGTCGCCGTTCCACCTCTATGGCAGAGAGAGAGAGAGAGATGAGAGGAGAGGAGAAGAAAACCGAAGAAAAAAAAAAGAAAAGAAAAGAGGAAAAAAAAAGAGAAACGAAGAAGAAGGAGAAAGAGGAAGATGATCAGTTGGGTAATATTAAAGGAATAAATTTTATAAAAAGACCCTTAGTTTTTTGACCTTGCTTATAAAGCCCTCTTGAGTGGAGAATAGAGTTTGTGACCTAAGAATTCATTCTAAGTCCCTAGAAGCCACAAAATTTTGTAAGTAACCCTAACAGAGAAAGCTAAAATCATATATGAATAGAATAATTACATATAAATCCCTGTATTATTATAAATTACTAAAAAGTCCAAAAGCTAGTGTATGAGAATTATAAAATTTTGATGAATTACCAGAGATAGCAACAAACTCATATGCACTGCATAATTTAATTATTATTGAATTACCTATAATATATGTTTGTTCTGAATTAATAATTAGTCATATATCTTATATTATAGGTTCTGGTTGAGATTCGGGAGAGTAATAATTTAAGAAAGTCGTGACCATCAGAGGTGAGTTCATTTCTCACTAGTATTTTATAATATGAAATTGCATGAGTTTATATTTGATTTATCTTGTGATAAAAATAAATAAATAAATAATATGTCTTTTTATGTATATAAAGATTTGACCTATTTCTATTGTGGTCTATCCTATAATACGATGTTAGCTTCGTACCATATATCAAAAGCTAATTTGATCTTTATGTAAAATATGAAAAATAACGTTGGCTCTCATGCAATTTTCAAATAATCGTGGACATTGTTTATCTGAATATTTTGACGAGGTAATTGAAACGTATTTCAATAGTTTAACGGATTTAAAGATTTTCCGTGGTTTAGTATCTGATAAAAGAAAAAGTAAATATCCGTAAACTGTTTTAACAGAAATGAGAATGTTTTACCTTGTCAATTTCATCTGAAATATTTGCCAATTATGATATGCAAAGTATTTCTCATTTGACATGTGATCTCGATGTTTTCAAACCCTCAAATAGTCCACTATGGATTGGTTCTGCCTGCCATATGGTGAATGCACCTTTATTTGGCCCTTCTGTATTTGGCATTGGCCCTTCTGTATTGGCCCTTTTGAAATCTGTTCTGGCCCCTCTGTATTTGGCCAGTAGCCTATGGCAGTGTTAGGTGCATTCGATTCCCAGGAATTTATCTGTTATCTGATGCGGTTACGCATTCCCTTGCTACTGGGCTAAAATTCGTAGCCTTAGTGTGACCTATGGGGTGACTTTTACATTCATGAAATACTCATCGAGAAATGAGATTCTGATAATTGACTGTGAAATTAAGAAAACAACAATTCTCTGATTTTGTACAAATTAGTAGTTCTTTTCCTTCTTAATATTTACCTTGATTCAAAAAGAGTTTGATTTTAAGAAATTTCACAGTTTATTCAGTTGCACATGAGAAAGAAAATATAATTGTTGTACTCTTTCTTAAAAATGACAATATTACGATATTTGGATCGTATTCTGCTATCTGTGAATTTATCATGCAAACCTTGAAATTTGTTAAATTCTGAGAACTATTCTTGTTATTATTTTGTTAGTTATCTAGGAACTCTAGTGGGAAATGTTCTCACTGAGCGCTAGCTCACCCCGTCGTTTTTAAATATTTATTTTCAGATCCGGCGTAGCTTCCTGTTAGCTGACTTTTGGGTTGAGCTTTTGGCTAAGAGGCGTTATATGGAGAGCCTCTTCTTGTTGATGTTACCTTCATCGTATTTTGTTTTGTTTTGTAAAATTACTTATAACGGTGAGCTTGTGGGCTGTAAGTACCGATCATATATATATGTATTTGCTCTGATTTCTATCATCAGCAGGTTTATGAATATTTTGGAAATAAACTATGTGATATGAATTGCCAGGCTTGACTCGTGCATAAGACTTGTCTCGTGCACGGGTCGCTGCTGTCGCGTACCCGTATTTTATGAGATTTCGCTACAGATTTCGGGGCGTGACAGTAAGGTGGTATCAGAGCTTAGGTTTCGACGTTAGAAACCTTGTAGGACACGCTATCATATAGTATATACGCTAGATGAGTGTTAGCGTATGGATCAATTATGTGATATATGTTTGTATACATACGTATATACATATATGCATATAAATATGTATATATAAACCCATATACTCAGATATGTGTATGAACTAAAAAGTTAAATATTAATAATATACTTTTGATTTGCAAATACTGATTTGTGTTATTATGTTGAGTAATGATTGAGTTCCAAATTATTTAAATTACATATATGTGACTGACTTAGGAATTTCTCCCTATATAATAGTTGACTGAAATATTTTATTATTTATAGGAAGATATGGCTCCAGGTAATGAGCAAACCCCTCCTAATGGAGATAGGGATCTAAATCAGACAATAGGTGAAATGATGAGATCTAGAATTTCTCGTGCATCCACTTCCGGGAACCCAATAGATAGCAATGCGTTGATGGATCTGCTGCAAGCTGTGACCTCTGTAGTCACCAGACAACAAGATCAAATTGATCGTAATCAGACGAGCGGTCAAAACGAGGAGCACCCAAAATTAAGAAGTGGCATGGGAGAATTCAAAAAACTATCTCCACCCAGTTTTGAGGGAACAACTGATCCTATGATGGCTGAGCATTGGATCACTGAAATGGAGAAGGTTTTCACATACATGAAATGCCCTGAAGAGGAGAAGGTTGATTATGCAGTATATATGTTAAAAGACCGCGCTTATGGGTGGTGGCAAATGCAGGTCAGGACATTGGGTGAGAAAGCATACAAGTTATCATGGGAAGAGTTTAAAAAGATATTTTATGAAAAATATTTTCCTTCAACTGTTCGCAAACAAAAAGAACAGGAGTTTCGAAAATTGGAGCAAGGTGACAAGACGGTAGCTGAATATGAAGAAGACTTCACTTATCTATCAAAGTTTGCCATTCACTTGTTGGGTAATGAGGAAGATAGAGCTCGTCGCTTCGAGGAAGGGCTTCGATCAGACATTCGGAAGGCGGTCAGTGCATTTGAACTCCCTACATATGGAGAAGTGTTGAAAAAGGCATTGTTAATTGAGAAAAATGAAATTGATACAAAGCCAAAGAATGAGACGAGCAACTCCTACCCAAAGAAGCGGTTCTGGCAAGACAATCGCGGTGGAAGAAATAAGAATTGGAGAAACAAAAAGCAAAACTTTGGACGCAGAGAGGAGCAATTTCCAAATCAGAAAACTATAAGATGTGATGTTTGTCATTGTAGACGGTAAAAATTACCGCGGCGGATTAGCAAACGAGTTCGCCCACAGAACAGGACCGCCCCCTCTTAGGCCGCAAGGCGGATTCGCTGGTACACGAACACCCCACGTTGGCTGCATACGCCAAAACGCATGGATCCGCCAGCAGGGCGAATCCGCCTTCACTAACTAAATCCGCCCACAAGGGAGGTACTCAAATCCGCCCTCGTATGCCGAAGCCACTTGCAGGGAGCCACGTCTGCCTACGTAAGCCGAAAGTCAGGTTTCCGGGGACAAGCCTTCCCTGCTTCCCACGATGCGACAGGAAGGGGGAACAGTGTCCCAGGTCCGTCTGACGTCCGCCCGCAATTCAAGCGAACGAGACAGGCGCCGGACCGGCCTGCATACTCATAAATGCAGGTCACCTCACCCATCAGAATAGAGGGCCGAAGCCGTCGACACGCCGTAAGCCTTCTGGAGCTCGTTCAGACACGCAACGTCCGTTCCCCAACTTCTGCCAAGACACTGGAAGAGAGGAAAGAGGGCACAACGCCCCAGGACCGCCGGACGGTCACTCGGTGCTTCGCCGCACAAGTGAGCGGACAGTTGCCAGAGCCATCTGCGTCCACATAAATGCAGCGTACCGCGCCCCAAGCGAAAAGGGAGAGCCACCGGCGCTCGACGAGCTGTCCAGGTCCACTCGAGTGTCTAGCAGCCGTTGTCACGAGTACGAGGAGGGACTTTCCCGCTCCTACACGACGTGACGCGACATGTAACCCCACAGGTAACCGTTTGTTGTACAGGGGACAATAGGATGTCCTTGAACAGTGTATGGTCACATCCCATGGTTCAAGGGACAACCGAACTGTCCCTCTCTCACTTAAAAAGCTCCTTGCAGCAACCTAAGAAAGAGATCGAAAAATCAGAGAATCGATCGGCCAATCGAAAAATCGATTGAACAAGCATCGCTCGGGCTAAGAGATCGGAGAAGTCATTAACGACTGATCAAAGGAGAAGGCTTCCTGCATACCCTTGCGTTTTTGCAGTGCCATCTCCGAACTCCTAGCTCCGACTGCCGACGAACTAGAGGATCCGAACTCCTTCACCCAGAGCTTCTACTGAGTACTGAAGCTCTCTCCAACAACCTCGGTCGAACCGTCCAAGGGAAGCAGACTCGGCGCAAGCACCGAACGAAGCATCCTGTAGCTACCGTAAAGTCCCCACAAATTTAAACAAAGAGGGCATTCCCTCTGCTTCTGTTGTAATTCAGATTGATTTAGTTTGTAATAAGATTTCTTATAAATACAAACAAAATCTCTCCCCTTTCCTGGGAAAATCAGAAATTTACACCTACAGAAGATGGCGACCACAGTGGGAGAAGCTGTTTCTTCAAACGAAATGGTGGTAGCTCAGTTCGACGAGGTTGTTGTTTGGACGACAGTGGAGTCCCTAGAAATCGAGTTCGATCAGGCCAAGTACGAAGAGTACTTGTCTTCCTCCTCTTCCGGTGGCGAAGCGTCCCGTAAGCGCCACAGAGTCATGCACAGGAGCCGACCTCAGACGGCCAAAGCTCCCGCGCCAGAAGGCTCTACCGGAGTCTCGGTAGGGAAGTCCACCCCAAACACTCTCGAGGCCAAGTCCCATATAGAGAGTAGGGGGAAAGGGTCTACTAAGTGGGTCGCCAAACGACCCTCAGTAGCACCTATCCCGAAAGAGACATCAGTTCGTTCCGGCACAAGCCACCCCGCCACTGCTCACGCAAGTTCCCCCTCCGCTGGGAGAACTAACCAACAGCAACGGCGGACGCTTGTCGGGTAGAAAGCCCAAACCTCCGCTTCACACAACGGCCTGAACCACCATACAGGCCCGAGAAGCGAGAGACAAGAGGGCGACTCGCCCAATATCGGGAGGCCCTCCAAATCAGGGGCGCCAACCGAGAAGGATGGGACCACCCGCTCAGGTGGACTTCGCTTTTCAGGTCATATCCCTGACGCGAACAAACCACCCCAAGTGAGTGGGCCTATCCAAAAAGGCGAATCCTCGAAGGCTGGCGAGCCTCGCCATGAGGTCTTGGCGAATAAGCGCAAAGGCAAGGAAATAGGCGACGCGTCGCGAGCCCGCTCGTTTAAACAAAGGGCTGAGACTCGCCTACACGCTAGAGTTCGCCCAAACGCGAAAACTCGCCCGTCAAGGCGAAACCGCCTAACTCCGACGCCGCAACATTCCACCCATTGTGCACCAGAGGATACATCCAAAGACCTCTCGTGTACTCACCCGAGTAATCCTTCCGATGCCGGGGGTTGTCACCAACCACCCATGGAAGATCTACGAGAATATTTAATTCGCAAACGCACCATACAGGAGGTGAACCCTCAGTGCCACTGCGAAAGGCTCATTCACACAGTGCTCGCCGACTGCCAATGCGTAGAAATGGCGAAACCTTCTATGTTTGAGAGGATTTCTCAACAACCCTCTCGACAGAGGGTCTCCCGTCGGAGGCATCGTCACCAAAAGAGACGCGCTACTGACGACTTAGAGCTCCCATCCGTCACCATCAACATGACGGACAAGGGAAAGACGGTATTTTCTGATTCCCCGGATTCGGATTACGTTCTGGGACCCAATCCCCAGTTCGCCCGAACCCAGCAAGAAGGCATATATCAGCGTACCCGTAGTCGCAGAAGGAAGAGCGTCGGGATTGACTACTCCGCAGTAGCCCCTCCCTTCTACGGCGAAGACGAGGTTCACTCGGCAGCGGCCACGTCTCGAACTTCGCACTCAAGTCAGGACGCGAGGGCGCGGGTGCACATGACGGAGCTCACCCACGAGCAGACGATGACCCAAAAGCTGGAGGAACAGCAGGCGACCATCGACTCTCTAAGAGAGATGATGGAGCAACTGTTGAACAAAAAGAAGAAGAAGAAGAAAACCCAACGCCCCTTACCCCGACGGACTGGGGACCAGGAGTGGGTGCCTCCACGCCGCCCGGCGATAGAAACGGAGGATAACAGTAATCCACTATCTGATTACTCCTCTAAGACGTCGCTAGGAACGTCGCATACTGGTGATGGTTCCCGTGACAAGAGATTCGACGAGTTCCAGGATCAACTCAATGCACTGAAACTTCAGCAAAATATGAACAAGCTGGGGGTGGTCCGGCCCTATCCTATCGAATGGGATACGGTCCCATACCCAGCAAAGTTCAAGCCGATCAGCTTGGTGCAATTCGACGGCAAGGGCTCGCCCTCGCAGCACATCTATTACTTCATGGCGCAAACCGGATTCCTTACGGGGAACGACGCCATTCTCACGCGACTATTCATAGGCACCCTTGTAGGTGTAAATTTCTGATTTTCCCGGGAAAGGGGAGGGATTTCGTTTGTATTTATAAGAAAGCTTATTACAAACTAAATCAATCTGAATTACAACAGAAGCGGAGGGAATGCCCTCCTTGTTTATATTTGTGGGGACTTTACGGTAGCTACAGGATGCTTCGCCCGGTGCTCGCGCCGGGTCTGCTTCCCTTGGACGGTTCGACCGAGGTTGTTGGAGAGCTTCAGTACTCAGTAGAAGCTCCGGGCGAAAGGAGTTCGAATCCTCTACTTCGCCGGCGATCGGAGCTCGGAGTTTGGAGATTTTCCGATTAGCTGATCGATTCTCCTGTTGATCGATGTTTTTCTCCGGTCTCTCGATCTATTGATCTATCTCCCCTCTCCCCTTAGGTTGCTGTAGGAAGCTCTTTTTAAGTGGGAGGGGGACAGTCCAGATGTCCCTTGGACCATGGGATGTGACCATGCACTGTTCAAAGACATCCTATTGTCCCCTGTACAACAAATGGTTGCTTGTGGGGCTACAGGTCGCGTCACGTCGTATAGGAGTGGGAAAGCCCCTCCTCGTACTCGTGACAGTGACTACCAGGCACTCGAGTGGATTTGGATATCTCATCGAACGCCGATGGCTCTGACCCTTCGCTCGGGGCGCGGCGCGCTGCATTTATGTGGATGCAGACGGCTCTGGCACCCGTCCACTCACTGGTGCGGCGAGGTACCGAATGACCTTCCGGCGGTCCTGGGGCGTCGTGCCTCTCTCTCCTCTTCCTATGTTCGAATAGAGGCGGGAGAACGGACGTTGCGTGTCTGAACGAGCTTCGGATAGCTTTCGGCGCGTCATGGCCCTGGCCCTCCGTTCTAATGGGTGAGGTGACCTGCATTTATGAGAATGCAGGTCGGTCCGGCGTCTGCCCCGTTCGCTTGAATTGCGGGCGGACGTCGGACGGACTTGGGACGCTGTTCCCCCCTCCTGTCGCATCGTGGGAGATAGGGGAGGCTTGTCCCTGGAAACCCGGCTTTCGGCTTACGCAGGCAGACGTGGCTCTCTGCAAGTGGCTTCGGCACACGAGGGCGGGTCTGAGCACTCTTCTGGCGGGCGGATTTGGTTAGTGAGGGCGGATTCGTGTGCCAGCGAATCCGCTTAGTGGCCTAAGAGAAGGCGGTCCTGTTCTGTGGGCGAATTCGTTTGCTAATCTGCCGCGGTAGTTTTTACCGTCTACAAGACCCCCTTCAAAGTTTTCAGACCAAAACCGGCTTACGTGTGGTCTGGAATACTTTGAATGAAGACGTTTTGGAACAGGTGCACTAGGATTTTTAGCAAACCCTCAGCTATCAACGGGTTTGATCTGCCTTTACCGATTACCGTTTGAATCGGGCTAGCCATACTATTCCCCTCAGTATGATGAGTTGTCGAGTAGTTTCCCTTAGGCTTAGTGCTAAGATTTCTACTCTGACCCTTAGCCGCCTGGGGCGCGGGTTTAAACGAAACCACTTTGATAGTTCCTAGATTTTGGACAAACCGCCTGCTTCTCAAAGGTGTGTGAGTCGTGCGGGTGAAATTAGGACTTGATGGCGAAATTTTGGAAGACTTGCGGATTTCATTCAAGTTTTCGCCGTCGGGACCCTTTCCTTAGGCGAAATCAGGCCTAATGTGAGTAGGCCACGTGCTTGTCTGCGGGGCTTCGTGTCTTTCCAGCTAAGGCGGTGTGGCCTGGTCACGATTTGACAACTCGACTCCGCTCAACGCGCCTCGTCCTGATCGTGGCCGTGGTTTTCGAATTCAACCGCTGGATGCAACCGTCGATGAGGGTGATCTGGGCCGTCGAATTCGATCGTGGCCGCGTTTTCCCGTTCGAGGGCAGTTGTGGCCACGTGGGCAACCTTCCTCTTTTTTAAACCCGCTGTTTTCCTCCTCTGGGATCCACCGTGCTCTTGAATCTTGCAAGAAACTTCTAAGACGAGAATTCCCGCCCCATCTTTCAATGGCTCCAAAAACTAGGAAGCGCAAAGTGAGAGGTGCAGGCCCTGGAGGTTATTCCGATCGTCTCTCCGCCGGCATGCCCGCCAGTGCCCCGGAGTCGCGCTCAGGTACGTCGATAAGTTTGTTGGGTTACCTCGTGTGGGTCTTAGGCGTCGGATTTGGGGAGATGAGTGTTGCTCACTGTCCTGGAATCCCGCCGCTTTTGGCAGTTTCCCCCAATTTGGGGGCAAAGTTAGCCCTATTTGCCCCTTGGGGGAGAGGGAGGCGACCTTTCCCCCCCTTCTTTTTTTTTGATAGGCGATTCCGTCTGTCTTTGTTTGATGGGCGATTTCGCCTTTTTGGCGGATTTTGTCTTAATCGATTTTCCTTTCTTACAGCGACTTTTTTCGATGAGGCTTTCTCGGAGGGTGTGGCCATTGGCCACGCCGGTGGTACGAACTACACGGCACCCCCTAGATTTCCCTCCTTGGCTCCGTTACCCGCGTTTGCCGCCGACAAGCCAGACGGCTTGATAAAGAGGGTCACGGACGGTCACCACCTGACGCTGCGCGAGTTGACGACCGACGCGGCGTTGACGGATGATGCCAGGGCAGAATTGCCGAAACCTCAATTCTTGTTCGGTGACGCCATGACCGACCCCTCTGCCTTGTTGCTCAAGGAGAGCATGTGGTTCCACACGGTAGAAGGGATTCACTACTACCTCCCCAGTATGTCGAGGGGGTTCTCGATCGTTGAGCTGCGATCCCTCGCGGTTCCTCGGACGATGAACTGGGAGCTGACCCCCACTCAAGACGGGGTCACCTGTGGCGTATTCACGGGTTCTACCGCCGGATATGGAGTGGATGGCTCCTGTAAGCGCGTGACGGGTCTACGTCCTGGCTTAATGTCCGCTGAACTGCCCGTGGGGGAATCGATATCAGCGGCGGAGACCTTTCGTCATCGTTTCTTTCGAGTCGGAGGGAGTTTTCCACCGAAGGACTTCAGAGCTCCGGGGTGGGTTTATTCTGCACCCGGCAGCGACACTTGGTGGTCCAAGATCACTGACCGTGTTCTGGCTGAGAATGCCGATCTCAAGAACACGGAGTTGTATGCGGCCATCGAAGCCACGCGGCACGGCTTGCGGATCAACGCTTCTCAGTTCCACAGCATTCTGGAGCTGTATTGTGCGGAAAGCGGCACATTCTTCACCCCCAACGGTGAGCTCGGCATCACCTCTCATGAGATGCACGATGTGTCGGGTCTGCCCCTGGGAGACTTCCCTTACGAGGAATACGTCCCCGACCAAGCTGAGATCGATCAGCTGTTGAGCCATTCGCCCTCGGCGGTCGAGACTTTGTGGGAGTTACTCTGCCATTACCACATCTGCCTCAGCACCTTGGGGGCAGCAGACCATAAAGGGAAGAAGAAGGGGATCAGCCACAAGAACTGGGCTGATTATCTGTTCCCGGGGAACGACGTCAAGGGGCAGCCCGCCCTTCCATTAGGCGCATGCGACCAGTCCAAGGTGGAGGCAAGGATAGCCGAAGAAGGGGGTAACATGACTCTCGACCGTGATGAAGGCGGATTCAAGTCTGGTACCGTCCTCCACTCGTTCCACCATCAGGCGGAGTCACCAATCTCTGGGAAGGCGCTGCTTGCGGGGTACCTCATGTTATGGTTGAAGAGGTGCGTAGTCCCCACTCACTCCTTTGAGGCTCTTCCCGTCGAGGTCGTGTACCCGGCGGTTTGCTTAGCTCACGGGAAGTCTTATTCCTTGGTATCGGCGACGATAGCGTGCATCCATCGGGGGCTCCGCACCCTGACGGCTCAGTTCTGCCGCGTGTCGACTGTTGATGAGGGAGAAGGAGAGGTTATCAGGACTCCCAACCCCCGGGTGGGGCTGCCGTATACCTATCTGATGGCGTGGTTCGTATACCACTGTGAGTGCTTGATGAGTGCTCCGGCGGCTCTCCAAGGTGACAAGTTTGTCCCGTTTGTTCGGCGCTTGGAGAAGTGCTCCTGGAAGTGCAAGGACATCCCTGATGCGCGGAAGATGCTCTCCCACTTTGGGAATTACAATTTTCGTCGTTCCTTCCCCTATTTCAGCGGGGGCGGATACGGAGAATCCCTCAGGGATGCGCCGACGGCGGACCGCTACACAACCCTCCCTCGCGGCGCCTTTCGCTGGTTGGTAAACATCCGGCCAGGGTATCACGTTCTGAGAACGGGCTCGTCGTGCTATCTTGAGCCGTACATCCCCTGCAGGTTCGCCCGCCAGTTTGGGTATGACCAATTGTACGTGGGCAACGTCAATCCCCAACTGCGGTTTGAAGGAGGGCTGGTGGATGGAGCTCGCGGATGGTTCTGGACTCATGCTGGCGGCACCGATGCTCGCTTTGAGTTACCCTCAAAGGATCGCGACTTGCACCATACGTTCTCGTATTGCCGGTGGTATCGGGGCGCCAGCGCTGATCCTACCGACTTCCGGTTCCAGAGTTCGTGCCTGGCGGAGCACAGACGTCACCCAAGAGGAGCTCCTCGACCTTCGAGGCGAAGGGGCCGTGCAACGGCTAGGGAGTTGTTCATGGAGGACCCTGCAGGAGATTCTGAGGGTGAGGGTCCAGGCGAACCCGAAGCGCCCGAAACACGAGCTCCTCCTCCCAGTCTTCCTTTAGATTCCCAAGGCGAGCGGAGGGAGCCTGCTGAGTTAACCCGGGTGAGCAAGCGCCTGGAGCAAGCCCGTAGTGCGATTGCTGGGCGTATGGGAGCGCCCCTGTTATCTCCGAGCAGTTCGTTGCTCTCAAAACGGCAGCGAGAAGCGGCGGAGAGCTCTAGAGTGGAAGTGGCCAAGAGGGCCCGTGGCGAGGAGACTACGGTGACCACCAGAGCGGCGGCCGATCGGGCAGCTACCGTCTCTGGGGCGGAAATAGCTCGACCTGCTCCTTCTGCTGCGCCGCAAGTGGCTCCGGCGATTCCGAAGGACACGCTTCCTTCCTCGGGAGTGGAGTCACAGGCGGGGGCCTTGACGACTCCTGCATCTGCACCAAGAGGTAATCTTTCGGTGCAATGCTTCTGTGTAAGAAGTTGGATTCGCATCCTCTGACCGTTCACATTGAATTCATGTAGGTGCAGCCGAGGAAGCAATCCCCATCCCTTCTGACGAAGAGGAGGGGAGTGGAGATGAAAGAGAACCAGGGGGTTCGAGTAAGCATGAGTTTCAATGCTGTTGACCCTTCTAGGCTAAGGGGGTACTGATTGTCATCATCACATTTTTTTTTTGTATTCGCAGTTGGCCCCTCTCATGGAGTAACTGGCAAGGAGGACCCTCCCTCTTGGGGGAGTCATTCGGGCGAATCTGAGACAGACGACAACGTCTCAATTCACGAGGCGCTATCGAGCGAAGAGGAAGTATCGACTCCTGTGGGTCAACAAGAGGGAATCTCCGCTTTCGAGGGGACGTCGGTCGGGGGTGAACGCTCAGTGCGAGAGTCTCCCGTTCAAGGGGGAACTCCCGTCGGACTAATGGTCAGCTCCTCACCTGTGGTGGCTTGCGACTCTGCCACTGCCGTTCTGGCGGCGCCAGCGATTGTTCCGGCTCCGGCAGCGCCAGTCGCCATTCCTGCGATCGTGACCACCGGTGCTCCGATCGTGGCTTCGTCCTCTGTTGAAGAGGCCGCCCTCTCTCCTATGGAATGCTGGCGAAAGAGGCAGGTGGAGCGAGCTGTGGCCAATTTCGAAGACACTCTGGCTCACTGCACTCGCCAGGTATTGGAGGGGAATTGTCCCTTCGAGGAATTCAAGGAAGTCCTTGAGGACGACGCGTCCTTCTTGCGTAAGAGGCTCAGCGCTGCTGCAGCGAGGCCCTATTTTCAGCGCTTGAACAAAGTGGAGGTGGCGGTTCAGCAGCTGCTCACTCTTCGTGCGGAGAGCTCCAATCTCTTTGATATCGCCTCTCGCGAAGTTCGAGTAACCCTGGCAGATCGGGATCGCCGCCTGGATGAGAATCTGACGCTGGAGTCAAAGTTGTCAGCGGAGTTGGAGCGGGCCAAAGCCGAGGATGCACGGGTGGCTCGCGAGCAAGAGACGGTTGATAGCCAGTTCTCCCGAATTTCCTTTGAAGTGGAGAGGCTGAAACGGGTCATAGCTGACGCGCAAGCTTCTCTGGCTGTTCAAGGGAAGGCCCTTGATCAGGTGGCAAAGGAGCTGGAGGATGTTGAGTCCCGCCGGCAATTGACCACCGACACTGTTGGGGAGAAGGATCGAGCTCTCAAGGATGTCAAGGATGTCATTCAAAACCTGGTCTCATGCACAGAGGAAGAGATCCGCGGAGAGATCTTAAGGAGGCTTGAGCTCAGCCATGCCGAAAAGATTCGTGAGGCGGAACTGCGAGTGAAATCTTTGTAATTCGCCTTTAGTTTTTTTTTTGTTGTAATAGGACTCCCTTTTCATGAATGAAATTATCCTTTTGCTTCTGGCGATTACGACTTGTGTGCATACTATATTTAGTATAGTTATTTTAATGCACCAGTTGACGTCCAGTTGAGGGAAATTTCCCTTGGTGGATTTCAGTCATGGGCCTGCTTTGCCAGTAGGCGAATTTTACCCGTGGGCGAATTCGCAGTTGTCACCTCAACGGCGAATTTAATTTGCAGGGGGAAAGCTCCGCTTTAGACGGGTCGCGTGTCCACCCACGTGCATTGTCAGTTACGGAGACGTGGGCACGCCGTCTTGCCTTAATTGCGGTGCGATGGGTCTCTTCGTCCTTCGCGCCCGATCTGGGCCGTTGGTTAGAGATCGTACCCCGAAACTGCCAAATCTCAACCGCTCGCACGGGATATTCGGCTCCCTCTTCAACTGTTCGGGACCGAAGGGTCCAATCGAACTGCACGTAACCGCCTGGGATTGGATTATTTTAACACCCTTTCCTTCGCCAAGAAGGATTAGAGCCTCTTCGTCGTTTGTTTCAGAGAAGACCCGAACTACTCTTACATCTCCCGATGGCACCGAAGGTGAAGAGGGTTACCTCGAAGAAGAGGACGAGGGCGTCCACTTCGAGCGTTGCAGGAGCTGCTGCCGCCGAAGGTACGCCTTCAACCCTATCCCCATTGGGTCGTAGATAGGTTTTTATCGCCTGAATTCCTCTTTTCATGTTTTCGTTGTGCTTCAAAGCCTCTGGTAGGGCGCCGCTTCCTGAGGAGCATGAGGCCGAGCCCATCTTGATATCCGATGACGAACCTGAGAACCCGGAGGCTTCTCCTGCCCACGGTCCTGTTCCGCAACCAGGAGCGGAACCTTGTCTCGAGGTTCCCCCAATTGCTACGCTCGCCCCCGGTCAAGAGCCTACTCCCTTTGACCCCTCGCGCTGGCAGGTCCACGTCGAGGAGTTCGAGAACGCCGTGAGACAGGTAATTTCTCTTGTCGATCTCGGGTTGGGTAGTTTTGCCAGTTTCAAGCAATCTCTCCTGGACCGTGCGGTAGACATTCGACGATCGGGCGAAAATCGGCTTTTCACCCGTTGTATGCGAGAACTTCGTCTTCTGGAGTCGCGTATGACAGGGCTAGAGGCATTGCTGCGGGAGGGCCCGGACGTGGAGTCTTGTTTGGTCCACCTCCGACGTTTGGAAGCTCAGGAACAGGAGGCCCGTTCCAAAGAAATTGCTGATTCGGAGTCTATCGTTGATTTCTGGGTGAGTCAACAACAACAGTTAGGGGACCAAGTCGTTGACCTCAATCGCACCATGGCTCGTCTGAGAGCCGAGTTGAGGCAGGCGGAGACGAATTGGAAGGGGCTCCAATCCGATGTTGTCAAGGTCAGCAAGAAAGCTGAGGAGGAAACTCAACGTCTTCAAGCCTTGCGTGAGAAGGATGTCGCCGCCAGATCGAGCTTGGAGGATCGCATCAGGAAGGCGGCCGAGGACAAGGCTCGTGAGGACCACGCAAGGAAGG
>BQKN01050529.1:4583-19619 GCA_022839385.1 Asparagus kiusianus | reverse complement strand
ACGGTCAAGACATCTAGCTCACGGATGGACCCGCTGGAATCACCCTCTAAATTCTGGAACAAATATGAAGCAAACTGCTTCAAGCTGACCTTCTTCTTCGTCTTGGCTGGAGGAGAAGTCTGGATCAAGGAGGTGTGATAATGACAGGTGAGGTCCCAGAGGGTGTCATACATATCAGGGTTATCTTTCTTCAACAACCCCAACTGCTGGTTCGAAGGGAAGTACTCCTGATTGGGGCAGTCTCCCATCGGAAGACCGGAAATCTGATGCATCTCATGGAGGGCCAACCCCAACTCTTCGTCACTGGTCAGGAAGGTGTTGCTATCAGGCATATACGTCTCCAACAACGCCAAGAAATGGCGGCAGCTAACTGGGAGTCCATACATGGTAGCTCGTATAGGTACATACAAGCCACTACTCTTCAGATCCTTCTCCCAACGGCCGTAGCCGGTCATACGGGGCCACCATCCCTTGGCTAATGAAGAAGCCCAACCATAGCACCGGTAGTCTGGTAGAGGCAGCCTTCTCCCAAGGAAAGCCAGACGGTTCCTCACGGTAGAAGCAGCTGCGGACACCTCGCCTGGGGGTGTAGTGTCAAAACCCATGATCCCGGGTCGAAGCCCACGAACATGATGATATCCGCCAGAACCAGGAGTCTTATCATGAGAAACATACCCGCAATGGACTCGCTCAGCGTCATCAGTGAGGTGCCAAGACATCCGTCGTCCCACGGCCTGTCCTTCCAGATGAGTGAAGGAATAGTGACGAGGAACAGAGGGGATGTACAAAAGAGCTCCTTCATCAAGAGTTAGCCAATGTTCCGCGGTGAGAGTCAGGATGGCGGGATCCTCAATATGGTCCCCGAATAGAAAATTTGGCTTCTGTAAGGCCTGAGTAGAGGTGCATCCGCGGTAAAGGGAGCATCTGTAATAAGTTGGTGTAGACAATGACGCCCTCCGTCTCGGGTCAAGCGACAGGATTCGTCAGAACGATCCCTGTCGAACTGAGGAAGTGGATCAACGGCTTGCTTAGCAGAAGCCGAAGAGAAAACTTCCCTACTACAACCAATAGCAACATGATGAGGAAGGCTACCCCCGGTAAACTCGACTGCAATAAAGCAAGGATGAGGTCAGAAAATCCATCCCATAAAGGCGAGATGAGATAAACTCACGGGATTATTGGAGAGACGATCTCGAGTGTCCGACACCAGGGGAACGGTATGCATCATCACGTAAATAGCGTGATAACACACACCGACCTCTAAGGTGCAAGACGACACGAGATCGCCCCAATATATCTGAAGACTTGAATTGGCTAAGCAAAACAAGTCCGTAACCTTAACCCCCGCGTGAGGGGTGTCGGTTCTTCCTTCATGACCCACAAAGGGGGTCAATCCGGGATACAATAAATGTAAATTCTCACCCCCGAAGAAAGAAGCTGCTGAAGAAGAGGCCGCGGGAGCCTCTTCCTCGCTGTGCTGCGAGTGAGAGCGACTACTGGAAGGCCGGGGGTGATGCGGAGACATCGCAAATCTGCAGCAAGAAGACAATGCATCAGGTACAATATACATACGCGAAATTTAAAGGGGGAAATTAAGCACTTGAACTTGAATCCTATGAATAAATAGGATTTTATAGTTGAAGTCTAATTAAACCTACAAATTTCGTGCACGTAAAACGGTAATTACCATTTTCGCGGTGAATTTTGGGTGAAATACCCAAAATACCCCTCGTGTTCAAGGCCAAATTCGGGTCAAGGACACGCGTGATCGGGGTTATGATCATCACAAACGATCATAAAGCACCCTGATACCACACAATTTTGGTTAAATCTTGCAAATAAACCCTTTTGCAGAATTTAGCCAATTTTGCACAAAAGCCCCTCCACAAATTTCGATTTAGTTCCCACATACCTTTACCAAAAACTTTGATTATAGGTTTGTGGTCTAAATCTTGGGATTTCAGCCCTAAATTTCAGATCTTTTGCAAATAAACCCCTTTGTATTTGGTGGGCTGTTTTGCAAATGAACCCCTCAAACAAACATTGTTTCTTTGCACACTAACCCCTCCAAAAAAATTTGGCCAAATGGGTATAAAACCCTAATCCCGAATTTCAGTCCATTTTTACACAAAAAAACCCCACAAATTTCAGTCCCATTTTTGCTAATGAACCCTCAAAAATTCGGCCCTTGCCTCTTTGCACAAAAAACCCCAAAGTTTTGTCCATACACAACCCATTATCTACCAAGCATAAAGATGCAATCTTTATCAAAAAAATGAGAGGATGGTGAAGGGGAACTTACCAAATCAAAGAGGTTTCTTCGAGCTCGGAAATGGGAGTTGAAACCCTAGCTTGAGAGAGGAGAAAATTTCGGCCAATGGGTATCCAACAAAATCCGAACTTTTGAGGGGATTTGATGGGTTCTTGAAGAGCAAATCAATGGAGGAAGTTTAGAGGAAGAAGAAGAAGAGAGGAAGAAGATAAGAGAGACTCTCTTTTAAAATTTGAAAATGGGGGGGGACCATGAGGAAAATGACAAAAGACCCCTAGGGTGTCTCGGCTTTGCCGAGACACCTCATGGGTGTCTCGGCAATGCCGAGACACCCCATGGGTGTCTCGGCCTTGCCGAGGCACCCCGGGGTGTTTCGCCCGGGTTTTGACCCCCGAACGATGTTTTGACCCCCCGAATTGTTTTCCAACCCCCGATGTTTCCACAAAAGTTGATTTTCTTCGCCGACGGTTGAAAATATGGATGAATTCCACAAGTCAACTTTCGACGGTTCGGAACCCCAGGGTGGACGCCGGTCAACGCGTAACCCTGGGTCAACGCCGGTCAGCGCGTTGCGATCAAAGTCAAACGCCATTCAGCGCGTTACAACACAAGTCAACGGGCGGCGATTTGAAACCCTAGGGTGGACGCCGATCAACGCGTAACCCTAGGTCAACGCCGGACAACGCGTTGCGACAAAAGTCAACACGTGGCGACGAAAGTCAACACGTGATTGTTCGCGTGGAAAATCGTGTTCTTCTTCATTGAGGATTCCATTACAAACTTTGAAAATAACTTTATGCGTTTTACAAATATCCGGTCTTTTTATAAGAGCCGGTTACAATGGAGATCGAAATAAAGAAAGAAACAAAAAATTACAACTTTCCTTTGAACAGATCGCGAGCTCCTGTTTTACGGTCGCTCGCTTTGTGGGGTTCTTTGCCTGCGCCGGGGTTGATTACCGTTGACCACCGCGAGATCTGGATCCAAGCAGATCTACAACGTATTACGGGTATTATCCCACCAAGGAGATAATAGCCGGGAGGGATCGTTTCGCCAAGGAAACGACCGCTCGAATCTCGGGATCTAAGAACCAAGCTTAGATCCGGAGTAGAACGATGTAGATCTGAGGATTAGCTTCTTCGAACTCCTGCCTTGTTTGTCGCGGGTGCTCGGCGAAAACTGAATCCGAGGGTCCAAGCTTCAAGCCTTCACAATTCCGAGTTGAGATGACAATCCGGCAGAGTTTCGGCTCTTTAGAAGTTCAACCAAAAGTCCTCCCAAATGAACGAACACATGGCCTATTTATAGGCACTCAGAACTGTGCCCGCGCACAGTTCTGAGCCTAGCCACCCCTGGGTGGCTCGGCCATGGCCGAGCCACCCAGGGGTGGCTCGGCCTTGGCCGAGCCACCTCAGGGTGGCTCGGCCACCGAGCCACCCCGGGTTGGCTCGGTTTCGGCCGAGTTCCCGGGTGTTGGTTCGTTTCGTCGTTTTCCGGTGTTTCCGGTTCTTCGTCGTTCGGGTTTGATTCGGTTTCTGGAATCGACTCATTGACTTGATTCCAAATATGGCAGTTAATCCGCTTCTGAGTTCGAGTCCGGGATTGGCCCTGATTCGATCGTTATATCACCGAGTTCGCTCTTGTTTAGATGACTCGGTGATTCCCCGAAACGTTGGTTTGATCCTGCACGTGAACGCATTCCGTTGTTTGCGTGCCTTGTCGCCTCGTCGTTCGATCGTCCGTTGATTTGTCGAATCACCGTGCCGAACTAAGCTAAGGGGCCTATAGGCAATTTTACACGCCTACAGATACCCCCTCCAAAATGTTCCAGCCTCATTCTTTTATAGAGGAGTCTGGAATATTTTGGATATGATTGTCCCTACCCTTTGTCGGTGTAAGGGGACCTGGAACGACTTTCGTTCTGTATTCCTTCGCTCCTTCAGGCTATTCGGTGCTTTGTCGAATGCTTGTAAGGACTCCGGTGCTGCATTTATTGTCTGACCGTCGTCGGAATTTGAACTTGAAGTCGATTCCTGATTTTTTCAATCTTTTAGCTTGTGCTGGTTGGTTCGATGTACAACAAACCCCCGATCGTTGGTGTTGAGTCTTCTTTTGCGACGCGTTGTCCGGCGTCGTGTTATTGAGTTATCCTTAAGAATATTTTTTAGAAAAATATTCTCCAGGAACTTCTCAATAAATAGGGAATAGTTTATACTCGTATACCTTATTGGAGTATTTCCGTGTTCAAAATGAGTTGAACCAGCTTGAAAATGAGCCAAAAAAGGCAGTAATTTGGCTCAAAAAATTTCTTCCGTTCTTTCCGAATGCACGGGAGAGACAGGAATAAACCAAGGATGAGACCTTCAGTTGATTTGAAGTCGATTCGGCGCTTGATTCGGCTTCTTTTGAACTAATTTGGACTGGTCCGGTTCGGTTCAACTTGGTCCGGTCCGGTTCAACTTGGTTCACCTTATAAATAGGGGTCCATTTTTTTTCTTTTTTCTCTTTTCTTTTCCTCCTCTCTAGGGCCGGCCCCCCCTTGATCTCTTTCTTGACTTTTCTCTTCCCTCGAGCATCCGTTCTCCCTCAAACCTGGATAGTTGTCCTAGATCTAGGGTTCCTTTGGATCTTGAACTGAAAAATCCCTCGAAAACCCATTTTTTAGAATTCCTCTCAGATCCCTCGAGCACGTGGTGAAAGTTTCCTAAAAGGTCTCATCTTCGTTGGATCTCGAGTCTTTCTTCAGGTAAATCCTCCACAATTTTGATCTTTTTCATGCTCAATTTAATTTATGCATTTGTGGGATCATATGTGAGGGTTGAGGGTGTGATTTGACGCCTCGAGCTTCTCTTTCAGGGGGTAGATCTGATAAAAAAGCGATCTTTTTTCTAGATCTGACCTCTTTTAACTTATTTTGCAGCTTGTCATGTCGCGTGCTTCGAGAGGTCGTTCTCCTGCTATGTCGGCTGATGGCGCGCCTCCCTCCTATGCTGGTGAGCCCACGTTGTTCTCCTTGGCGAGGCAATCGGGAAGAGCCTTGATTCTCGTTGGTGAGGATCGACGCTTTCGGCATGTTTGGGCATTTTGCAAATTAACCCCTCTTTTCTTGAAAATTTGCAAATTGGTCCATTTTTACCCCACGTTGTTCTCCTTGGCGAGGCAATCGGGAAGAGCCTTGCTTCTCGTTGGTGAGGATCGACGCTTCAAAGATATGTTTTGCTTGGTCAAAACCATATCTCAAAATTAAAGGGGGCGATTTGACGCTACATTGCGCTTTATAAGGCAGGGATATGTTATTGACATACCCTGTGTTGTAATTGCACAATGTGGCCAAATCGTCTCACCCTTTATAAGGCAATGACTCTATCTTAACTATTTGTAAGATGAGTTCAATTTCCTTTTATAATCGGGACTAACCAGTGTTTAACTGTTCACTTTGCAGTGGGATACCCTTCTGGATCCTTCTCGTCCCACGCAGTCTGTGGGCGTCGTGGCGAGTATTACTCGATCTCCGACGATCCTTCTCCTATTCCAGCTACTCCTCAGTTTGCTCCGGGCACGTCGACTGAGGTTGCCCAGGTGGTGAGGGAAGGTAGTCATCGAGCCATTCGTCAGCTGATCACAGATGCGCCTTTTGTGAAGGATGCCAGCTCTACTCAGCCTCTTCGGAAGAGCGACTTCCTGTTTGGTGATTCCGTCGATGACCCAGAAGCCGTATTCATTGACGCTGAGCAGTGGCTCCACAGGACCGGCAGTGGCTTCATATACTTGCCGGAGATTCCTCGGCATCGCTCATTGACTGAGTTCAGGCGTCAGGCTGTGACACGGGAGATGTCGGGGCGCTTGACGGAGGATCATGAGAGCGTCCATTGCGGCTATATCACCCATCAGGCAGCTCCTGGCTCGAGCAGGAGTCACATCACCGGATTACATCCCGGAGTGTTGGGACTAGATGCACCGCCACGTAACGAGCTTCTTGCCACTGCTTTGACCTTGAGGAATCGCCTCGCTGCCCTAGGACGGGAGATGCCTGCGACTCGTCACAGGATTTATGGTTGGGTCCACTCTTCGGACAAGTCTTGGTAGAGTCGCATGACGACATACATCTTGAGCCGATGGGGCGAGGAGTTGCACGCTTGCGGTTTGTATGCAGCCGTTCGTGCCACCATGTATGGCCTGCCTGTCAGTTTGAGACATTTTTGTGCTTTGTTCGAGCTATATAATCCAGACTCGAACACTTTTCTGACCCGGCAGGGGGAGTTGGGCTTGGCTCTTCACGAGATGCACCGGATTTCTGGCTTGCCCATGGGACAGATGTTATACCAGGAGTACTTTCCCTCTAATCGTGAGTTGGACCAGTTGAAGGATCGCATGCCTGATCGCTATGAGACTCTATGGGATCTCACTTGTCATTATCACGTTGCTTTGGCACAGTCTGAGCCTTTAGCGAAAAGGACCAAGGCCTCCGTGAGTCTGAAGCAGTTTGCGAACTATTTATTCAAGAATCTGGAGAACAGTTCTGGCGAGGTTATTTGTGAGTTGGCCCCACTTACTCCCTCAGAGGTGAACAGTTTGTTGAAGAAGATTGATGCTCACTCCTACACCACTAGCCGTCCTGAGGGTGGCTTCCCTGCGAAGACCAGATTCAGATCTTTCTTATGGCATGCGACCACTCCGATTCGGCCGATGACTCTTCTTGCCGGTTATCTCGCTATTTGGTTGAAGAAGTGTGTGGTTCCATATCAGTCTGGTGATGCATTGCCTTTAGAGGTGCTCTACCCGGCCGTTCAGCTTGCTTATAAGAAAGAGCTTTCACTTCTTCCGGTGATGGTAGCTGACATTCACCGAGGACTTCGACAGCTTTCCAGTGCCTTCACACGGAAGGAGACCGATTTGCCAGGTCAGATTCCCACTCTTAAGGTGGAGCTTCCGTACGCTTATCTGATGGCTTGGTTCGTCCTCCACCGCTCGGATATGATGTCGGTGCCGAACGCCACAGACCACTCTGTTCCCCTGCTACAGTTGCTTGAGAATGGCAGGTGGGAGGGCCGCGGATTTTCTGATGTCAGACAGCAGCTGCAGGTCCACAAGTGTTGGGCATTCTCCACTTGTTTTCCGCAGTTCTCCGGCCGGTACGGCGAGTGCTTGATAGATGATGAGAGGCCGAGAGAGTATCGGACTCACTTAGACATCGGCTGCTTCAATTGGCTGGTGAACATCAGGCCTGGCTATCTGACTTTTCGGGTGAGGGATCAGTGCTTCATAGAGCCATATCTACCCTGCCGATTCGCTCGCCAGTTTGGCTATGATCAGCTCTACATTGGGAATCCTCGTCAGCAGTTTCGGACCCATAGTGGTTTGGTAGACGGTCTCCGTGCATGGTTGTGGACCGTGACTGGCTGTACTGGTGCTAATTTCAGTCTCCCGAGTATTGATCGGCAGTTGAACCTCACCTTCTTGAGCTGCAAGTGGTTGCTAGCAGCTAACAAGACTGTCCCCGTGAAGCCGATTGCAGAGATAGAGGCTGAGAAGGCTTCTCAGCTTGATTCCCTTAAGATTCGGGAGAACGCTCGGGCACAAAGGACGCGGAACAAGACTCGCCGGATTGATGAAGAGGGCCAGAGGACCTTCAATTCCACAGACGAGGCTTCAGGCGGCGATCCCGAAGATTATGATGACCTTTCCGAGCGAGGTTTATAATTCATCTTTTCCCTTTATCTTTCAGAAATATTGAAACTGACTATGGTTTGACGTTTCAGGGACCACAGTTGATCATGATGAAGAGTTTCATCCTCCTCCTCAGGCGAGACCTTCGATCCCCACTGCTAGGCGGAAGAGATTAGCCCGTAAGCCGCGTGCAGCTTCCCGAGCCCCAGATATGGACTTTGCTGGTGACGATCCTGCTAGTGATAGAGGTAACATCTATCCTGAAAACCATTCTCTTGGTTATTCAGCACATTGATTTATACTTTTCCACCTCTATATAGGAGCGCGTGGGGAGAGTGAGATGAGTCCCGATCCTATTCTCGTATCTCCCGATGAGTCTGACCCACTACCCCCTGTAGAGAGGCCTACAGGGGTTGCTGACATTAGAGAGGAGATCAATGTAGGACCCGATTCCGTGAATCCAGGTACATCTAACACTGACACCGTATTTCTTTAGATAATACACGAATGAATTTGTGTATCTCCTAACTGTCCTCTACTTCTTGCTTCTTCAGATAATTTGCAGGAGGCGAATCCTGGAAATGAAGAGGCTGATGCACCCGTGAGAGGTAACTTATTTCCATTAGTTGTAGTCTCTTCACTCTTCTTTGGCACTGATATTCTTTTATGTCAGATTTCTCCATCGATGACTTCGACGAGGGAAGCTTGTTTGCGGACACTCCTATGATGCGCTACATATATAGCTCTCCTCAGATCGATGACCAGTTACCTGGGGATATGTTTTCTGAGCCCGCCTTCGCTGGAAATCCTGAGGATGGTTCCTTTGAAGGTATGTGCTTCTTTCTGAGTTACTTATAGGACTAGCCAATCTTGACTAATGCAACTATAATGTAACGCCTCTGCGAATTCCGTTTTGAATCTGGCAGGAGCCTTTGTTGAGAAAGACCCTGTTGAGCCGGCTGTGAGACCAATTACACCAGTTGATGCACCTACAGCCGTTACACCTCCACTACCCCCAGCGGCTCAAGGGGAAGAAGGTATAAGTTAACTCATTGAAGAGTGTTATTCCTTTTTCTTATTAAGACTTTTGACGGAATTCTCCCTCTTTTTTGTGTAGGGCGTTCTTCTCGTCTTCATGTTCAGTGAAGGAGTTGTTATCCGACGACGATCCCGACAAGATCGTTATCTGTCTAGAAGTTCGCTCCTTCTTCTCTTTTGTGAAGGCTATGATTGGCAAGCTCTTCCACAGCAGACTTTCCCTTCACCAGTTCAAACCTCTCCTTAATTCCAGAATCAATTTGATAAGGGAGGCCGGCTACCCAGATTTGGCGAAGGCCATAGTTGACGATCTCGACTGCTTAGAGCGTGAGCTTCAGATGTTTCGTGAGCTTCGAGATACCGGTGCTTCTTCCTTCATTGCTATTGAGTTGGATACTCGTTTACAGTCACTGCGCGAGACTCAGCTTCTTGCTGATCTTGAGGTTCAGGTGCAGCGAGACCGAGTAGCTCGAGTTGAGACCGGCCTTGCTACCAGGTTATCTTCTCTTGCCGAGCTCGATTCTTCTCTCACTTCTTGTGCGGCCGAGATAGACCAGCTCAGAAGAGCACTCCGTGAAAAGGAGGAGACTTTTGATGTTCTTCAGATGACGAAGACACAGGACGAGCAGACCTGCACGGCTTTGTCTGATGAGTTGAAGTCCTTGAAGCAGAAGCTATCCGAGACAGAAGAGACTGCTGCGAAGACTTCGGCCGCCACTGAGGAGTCCATTAGGGCTGAGCTTAGCCAAGCTTATGATGATAAGCTGTCTAAGTTCAGTCAGCAGATTTTTAGCCACGGGCTTGATGTTTGATTTTGTTTACTGAGTGATTTGACTTTTGACTCTTTTAGTGAATTTCCTTTTTATCTTTATTATGATTCGTCATTCCGTTTGAAATGATTGACCACAATATACATAGGATTTTTGGCAAACCCTCAGCCATCAACGGATTTGGTTAGCCTTTACCGACTACCGTTTGAGACGGGCTAGCATGCGAGTTGTTTAAATCCGTTCGCATGTAACGTTATGCTCAGAGATTGAATTCTCTGAGACTTTGTGCTATGATGTCGAATACATAGACCTCGCCATTGTTACGGGAATAGGCTACCCGGCGACACGTGTGAGGTGTTGGCTTTAGGATTTTTGGCCAACCCCCAGCCTCTAACGGATTTGATTAGCCTTTACCGACTACCGTTTGAGTCGGGCTAGCATGCGGATTATCTAAATCTGTTCCGCACGTGACGTTAAGCTAAAAGAGTTAACTCTTTTAGTGCTACGATATTGAATACGTAGACTTCGTCTTTCTCCTGTGAAAAGACTAAACAGCAACGTGTATGAGACGTTGACTTAGGATTTTTGGCAAATCCTCAGCCTTCAACGGATTTGATGTGCTCTTACCGACTACCGTTTGAGTCGGGCTTACATGCGGATTATTTTAATCCGTTCCGCATGTGACGTTGCGCTAAAGGAATGAACTCCCTTAGACTTTGTGCTACAACTTTGAATATGTAGACTTTGCCATTGTTATGGGAATAGGCTACCCAGCAACGTGTTTTAGATGTTGGCTTATCCCTACTTAGGATTTGGGATAAAAGACCCCAGAGTCAGACTCTGGTATCTTTTTCTACGGATAAAGACCAAACCGGCGACGCGTGTTAGGCGTCGACGTATCCTTTCTTAGGATTCAGGATAAAATACCCCAGAGTCGAACTCTGGTGTCTTTTTTCAATCGGAAAAAGACTAAACCGGCAGCGCGTGTTAGGCGCAGACTTATCCCTGCTTAGGTTTCGGGATAAAATACCTAGGATGAATCCTAAATTGATAAATTTTGAGAAATGGTTGGTGTGGGGAAGGAAGAATTTTATATTCTATTCCCCGAACAAGGAAGGAAGAATTTTATATTCTATTCCTTGATTCTGGAAAGGAAGAATTTTATATTCTATTTCCAGTGCAAGAAGGAAACTAGAAGTGGGATCTCCACTCCGAGAATCTGGAAGATACTGACAAACTTTCCTTTTATAGGATTGGTTATCAGATCGAAAGATGAGTTCTTCGTTTATCGAAGAGAAATTTCAACTTCAGTTACAACCATAAAAAGGTTGAACCCAAGAGAAAAGAAATGGAGTTCTTTCGTTCATCGAAAGGGGACTCCGAACTGAGAGTGAACCTTTTTGGTGGACTCACTGTCAATTGAAATTGATCAGCGAGGGATTTTGGTGGTAAAAATAAAATTGGGTTATCCTCTAGAATATTAAGTGTAATATTCTTCAAGGAACTTCCCGATAAATGAGTTGTCTTGAACGTACTAGGGATAGTACTTTTTCAAAAACTTCCCATTTATTGGCATTAATTGCCTGTTACCCTTTAAAGAAATTAGGCGGTAAGCACCATTTGAATAGACTGTGTCTATTACAAACGGTCCTTCCCACTTAGGTTCGAATTTACCTTTCTTCTTAGAGGTGAGGATTATTGGTCGGCGAGCAGCGAGGACTAGATCTCCTTCCTTGAAGCTTCTTTGGCGGACTCTTTTGTCAAAAGCCCTGGATATCCTAGCCTGGTAGAACTCGATGTGTTGTTGAGCTTCCAAGCGCTTTTCGTCCAGCCTTTCGAGTTCCTCAAGACGTTTTTGATGATGTTCTTCGGTCGTCATCTCCGTTGCGAGAGCGATCCGAAGGGAGGGGATTTGAATCTCCAAGGGTAGCACAGCTTCACATCCGTATACCAACGAATATGGGGTAGCTCCCGTGGGTGTGCGTATGGTAGTGCGATAAGCCCAGAGTGCTTCTCCGAGTTTATCGTCCCAATCTCGCTTGTTGGTCTTCACGAGTTTTGATAAGATCTTGATGATCGTCTTGTTGAAAGCCTCAGCTAATCCGTTAGCGGTAGGGTAATAAGGTGTTGACGAAACATCTTGGATCTTGAACTTGTCACAGAACCGGATGAAGGCGTTGCTTATGAATTGCGGGCCGTTGTCATGAATAATCCGTCTGGGCACGCCGTGTCGGTATATGACATGATGCTTGATGAAGTTGATGACGTTGTTCGTCTTCACTTCTTTAAGCGGAATGGCTTCAGCCCACTTTGAAAAGTAGTCGGTGATAGCGAGAATAAATCGATCACCTTTGACTGAAGGCGGGAAGATGGGACCAACGATATCCATACCCCATGTCTCGAATGGCCAGGACGTGGTTGACACGTGTAACCGCTCCGGTGGTTGGTGCATATAGTTTGCATGTACTTGACAAGCGTGACATTCTCGAGCGTACTCAATCGCGTCACGAACCATTGTTGGCCAGAAATATCCCATTCTTCTGATTCGATCATACAGCTTGGGACCAGGCTGATGCGCACCGCATTCTCCTTCATGTGCTTCCTTAAGAACTTCTTTTGCTTCTTCATTCGAAAGGCATCGGAGAAGCAGGTCATCGTACCCCCGGCGATACAGCGTACGGGTCTCGGTATTGTAAAAGAACTGTGGTGCTCTTCGGCGGATAGATTCTTTTTCTTTTACATCCTCTGGTAAAATGCCGTATTGGACGTAGTCAATAATGGGAAAGCGCCAATCTCGGGACTCAGACCCAATTTGGGTTGAGTTCACCTCTTTGGCGTTTACATTTCTATCTTCTTCCTCTTCGATATCCATATCGTATATGGGTACGCAGAGTTGGTGTGATCTTACTGTGACTAGCAGTTCAGTTTCGGGTGGTTGCGCGAGTGATACTGCTAGTGCTGCCAGTGCATCTGCATGAGCGTTCTGGAGACGCGGGATATATTCGATGTAAAATTCTTCAAAAGAATCTGCCACTCTGACGGCCTCTTGGTGGTATGGAATCAGGTCTGGGTTCCTGACTTCATACTCCCCACGAACTTGGTTGACAATTAGTTGAGAATCCCCAAAGGCTTCGAGATATTCGACCCCCAGCTCCTTGGCGAAACTGAGTCCTATGAGGAGTGCGTTATACTCGGCTACGTTGTTAGAGCATGGACTCGTCAGCGAATAAGCTCGAGGCATCACGTGCTTCCCTGGGGAAACTAAGACAACTCCAACTCCAGAAGTGACCTTAGGACATCCCGGGGTTACTGCTTTATTGACTGCTCTCGAGGCACCATCAAAATATAACTGCCATACTTGTTGGTGTGATGTGGTATTAACCTCGTGGGTTTCATCTGGTAAATCATCATATACTTCGACTGTATCTGTTGTCGGGCTTGCCGCCAAAAGATCACAAATCGCTTGTCCTTTGACCGACTTCTGTTGTTTGAAGTGTAGATCATACTGGGACAAGAGAAGGGCCCACTTTGCTAACCGCCAATTCATCGAACCTGGTTGAGTCATGAACACTCGTACCGGATTAACATTGGCAATGACGTAAATCGTCTGGCCAACTAAGTAATGTCGCATCTTCTGCACCGCAAACACCAATGCGAGACATTCTTTCTCGATCATCGGGTATCGAGACTCGGCGCCTATCAAGGTCCGACTTAGATAATAGACTACCTGTTCGTGACCATTATCATCGTCTTGTGCTAATAAAGCACTTATCGAATGGTTCATCGCCTTGATATAAATCAAGAACGGTTTACCTGATTTTGGTGCAACAAGAACAGGTGGATTCATTAGATATGCCTTGATATCTTCGAATGCCTTCTGGCAAGCATCGTCCCAAATAAACGATACGCCTTTCTTGTTTAGCTTCGAAAATGGTTGGCACTTCCCGGAAAGATTTGAAATGAATCTCCGGATATACGCCAAACGCCCTTGCAATCCTCTGAGTTCCCTTAGGTTCTTCGGGGGTTGCAATTCATTTATCGCCTTTACCTTGTCTGGGTCGATGTGTATACCCTTAGTGGTGACGACGAATCCAAGGAATTTTCCGCTGAACATTCCGAGGAAGGATTTTGTGGGATTCATCTTTAATTGATGACTCCGCATGAGATCAAACATTGTTCTCAAGTCCTTGATGTGATCTTCTTTGCTGCGGCTTTTCACCACCAAATCATCAACGTAGCATTCAACTGTTTTCCTGAGGTGTTTCTAGAAAATCTTAGTCATTGCTCGTTGGTATGTGGCACCTGCATTCTTTAGACCAAACGGCATCACCGTGTAGCAGAAGATACCGAGGGGCGTTCTGAATGCCGTATGCTTTTCGTCATCCGGGTGCATCTTGATTTGATTATACCCCGAAAAGCCGTCCATGAAGGACATTCTTTCGAATCCACATGTATTGTCAATAATGACATCTGTGATCGGGAGGGGAAAATCATCTTTTGGACATGCTTCGTTCAGATTCCTGAAGTCGATGCAAATCCTGATCTTGCCATTCTTCTTCATGACTGGAACGATGTTGGCTAACCAGTCTGGATGTTGTTCTTCCCGGATAAATCCTGAGTCGATCAACTTTTTAACTTCAGCCTCGATGGCTTCCATGATCTGCGGACGAAACCGTCTTTGCTGTTGCTTGACAGGTTTGGCATCCGGCTTGATGTCGAGGCGGTGCATTGCCACATTGGGATCGAGCCCTGGCATGTCTTCGTAGTTCCAGGTGA
The DNA here is from genome assembly GCA_022839385.1 of Asparagus kiusianus. Classification (NCBI taxonomy): domain Eukaryota; kingdom Viridiplantae; phylum Streptophyta; class Magnoliopsida; order Asparagales; family Asparagaceae; genus Asparagus; species Asparagus kiusianus. The sequence goes on along the minus strand of BQKN01050529.1, from coordinate 5,096 downwards.
AGACGTCAATATACTCTCTGATCAAGGCAATTAATTCCTCCTTTTCATCTGATGGGAGACTACCACTGATGAATATGGGCTTTGGATTGGCTTCATCACCCATATTGATTTGGACTACCTCGTCTTCGGTGGGTGGCTCTCTCTGTTCGAACCTATCACCATATTGCATGTTCAGGTGATGAACCCATGGGTCCTCCCACGTTTGCATTTGATCGTCGTCCTCCATTGTAGATGGATCAGCCGTAGTCATGTTCGACATTAAGGCCTTGAACATTTCTCCCAAACTTGTGTCGGAATCTTCAGCTGACGAATCTAGCAAGTACCGATCCTTGGCTTTGTTAGCAATTTGATCTATGATTTGCCAGCCACATTCGTCATCTGACGAAACGTAGCCTAAGCCCCTCTTGTGACGATAATAGCCCTCCGGTTTACCCTTTGGTACATATGCCGCTTTGACTGGGACACGGGAACCTCGATCGAAGTATAGACCTTCTCCGAGTGTGAAATCATATC
>BQKN01050526.1:0-21737 GCA_022839385.1 Asparagus kiusianus | reverse complement strand
AAATGTATAGTTTGTACATCTCTCGTGATTAGAGAAATGTACACGAGACATTTCTCGTGATCAAAATAGAGAATTAAAAGTGTCATTGTGAGAATTAAAAGTGTCATTGTATTATTTTTGAACTAGTTTAGTCCAATCCAATGTTTATTTTCACATACACTGACATTCGGGCTATAATATAAAATAGTTTTGACTAATGCTTGTTTAAGTGGGGATTATGAACATTTGCATTAATATCACAACAGAATGACTATTTTACCCTCAAGCCAACTAACATTATATTAAATGCATCTGCTTGGATGAGTTCAAACATTGGGTGTAACTTGTCTAAAATTAGAGATACCACCTTATACCTATCACGATACAATAAACAATATATCATAGTCATCTAACAAAGCACAGTCATAAAAACTAAAACTTCTAATTGCAAATGATATTAGATACCAGCTAGCTAATAAATTTCTTAAAAAACTAAGGTAAGATATTGTCCTTCTGGAAATCGTTGTTCATATGTATTAAATATAAAACATTGTTGTTCACCGTACAAAATAACATAATGAATGGGTGAAGATCTAGATAATAGAAACCACAAACTTAAATTCAGTAGAAGCATCGAAAAGAAAAGGTGTTAAATAATTAAAATCTCCCATGAGGAGTTACATATATTTTGTATATAGGCTGCAAGATGTAGGCAGCTTGTCCACGCAGAAACCCTACAGAAATAAACAAACTGAGGAATCAAGCGAAAGGGATGAGTGATATATGTTGTGCTGAACGGCGGCGCCGAGGAACCAAAACAAACGCCGATCAAAGAAGGCCAAACAAATCAAAAAACAATCGACACAAAACACAAACACCAATTTTAACGTGGTTCGGCAAATTGACTACGTCCACGGGGCAAGAAGGGGGTGTGTTTTCACTAATATAGAAGGAGAGTACAAATTGAGATTACAAATCGCTCAAACGAACCAACTAATCTCACCAACAAATCTCTCAATCTCTCAACCAATAACCCTAACAAATAGCTCAGAAAGATCTCTCTTTTCTGTGCTCCAAAATCCCCCAAAACGCTCCTACAAAACCCTCAAATCATATTGGTATTTATACCAAAACAGAAACCCAAACAGACTGCAAATAGGAACCTGAACTTTCCAAAAAACCCGTCGTAAGTCGACTTATCAGTCTGCATAAGTCGACTTGGCAGAGCGAAAAACAGCAACTGGAGAAGAGATCATAAGTCGACTTATCAGACCTGATAAGTCGACTTGGCAGAGCGAAAAACCAACAATTCCAGAGCAGAACGTAAGTCGGCTTACCATAAGTCGACTTATGCCTGTGCATGAGTCGACTTATGACACAGAATCTGCAAAAACCGCACAAAAACTGGAAATTTTTAAATTTCTCCACAATTCTCCACCTCGGCGAAGTTTTCCCAAAACTGAGCCGACACCAACCAACAAATACCTCACGTGTTGAGACCCAAATGGGAGTGCGAACACTCACCCCAAATGTCGATGTCGCTCACCAAATCGGCTGCATTAAAATGACTGCCTACGTATCCTTTGCCCAAGGAATCAAGCCTTCACGTAGTTCACCCAATGGCCTCCAAAGACCCTCAATCAAATAGAAAAGTCTGCAACTCTTCTCCAATATCACCAAACGATCTGCGACTGATAGCACCTCCAATGGCCCCGAACTGACGCAATCCAAACACCTCCACCTGAGTTAAACTAATGGCCATATCCAAAATATATCTACCAGCTGCACTCGAATCTACCAACTCGTCATCCGCATCCAAATCCAAATGACTCACACGCTGTGTCACCTCAGCTGGAATCTCCAATAATGCAGAATGACCTGGAGTACATGGAGTAATCTCCACCCAACGTGGAGTAGCATCACTCTCCACCTGCTGCGACATCCGAACGATCTGATCAACACTCTCCACCTGCTGAGAGTCCAATGTGACATACCTGCTCAGAACAAAATCAGAAGCTCCTAAATGATAATCAACTGAGCCTCCGAACCCTAAACGCGTAATCGGATCCAATCTCACATCCACGATGTGACCAAGTGCTGGGTAGCCAAACATCCGACGCGACCCAAAATCTGAAGCAGCTCCACCAGATCCAAAATTTCCAAACGTAGCAGTCGGCGACCTATGACTAAGATAACCCAAATATGTCGAAGCTCCAGAACCAATGCTCGACAACCAACGCCGATCCTCCTCCAGAAAGGAACGACCCATCGAAACTGTCATCTCATCTCGTCGCCCCAAAGTCTCCACAATATATAGTTCATGCCTTGATGCTAAAAGAGTATAAGCCGTAAACAATATTCTCCACCAGACACCAAAAAAGAAGAAGACGTATCATATCATATCATATCATACTACTTATAAAAGAACGAGTTTAAGAAAAACTTTTCATGACCAATTTTACCTTTAACCTTTTTGGATATTACATTCTAATATTATCCTAATATATTCAAATAATTTAAACGTAAAATCTTTAACTAAAATTTAATATTAAAAGAGATAAAATAGTGGAAGTAATTTTCTATCCTGTTAAAAGATGATATGTGTCCAATTAATTCTATCTTCCTAAGAATTCTCATTAGATTAAAACTATTCATATCCATTACTAAAAAAATTCTTATTCATAAAAAAGTAAAATTCCGATAAACAAATTATCCTTAATTCTAAACAAGTTCTATCCATCCACAATTTAAAAAAAAAATCTAAAATTTGTCATTGTCCCTCCTTTATTATTTTAAAAAGTTAATTTCAATAATTCTCTCACAACTTTAAATTCAGCACTAAACTCCTAAAATATTTATAATTCTCATTAAATCCTTAGTAAGTTTGATAATTTCAGGAAACACCCAAAATATTTTGAATTTTTGCACTTAACTTCTAAAATGGTGTTGCCTTAAAATTTCACATTGACTAAAATTAACCCTCACGGATAGTATGTACCTCTCAAATCGATCTTATTTGCAATTTAGTCCATAAATTGATAAACAACCCAAAGAATAGGAGAAATTACAAATAGCTACTAAAAATTCTAAAATTACAAATAACTAGTCTGCTGTCCGTGCAAAGCACGAGTTTTTTGCTACAGTAATCCCTCTTTTTTAACATGTCCTGATTTGAATTTTCTGGGAATGCTACAGTAACCCGCCTGCTACAGTACCATTTTCGGAATGCTACAGTATACCCATGTGCTACAGTGGTATTTTTAATTATTTAACTGCTACAGTAATAATACTACAGTAAATCTACTGTAGCATTTACTGTTTGATGAACAGCAACTCTTGTTTCTCCTTTTTGTATAAAGGAATAGATACTCAGATTATTTTGAAACCTACAAAAAATAAACATATAGGCCCCTTAAAAGTTGAAATTGAAAAAAACCCTTGAAAATCTTCAAATTAAAAAATACTCTTAAAGTTCTAAAATTATGAATGACACAAAAAAATTCATAAATTACACAGAACTTCTTAAAAATTTAAAAAATACAAACAAACCCCCTTTAAAAAGTAAAAATTCTAAAAAACCCCAAAAAATTCAAAAATTCAAACAAACATACAAAAAAAATATGAAAATTAAAAAAATCCCATAAAAGTAAAATATGACAAATGACATCCTAAAAAGTTTAAAATTGCAAACTGCCCCATAAACATCTTAAAAATAATAAATTAACCCTTTAAGTTAGAAAATTACAAAGACCCTTAAAAGATTATAAAAACCTAAAAAATATAAAAGGTATAAACAACCCTCTGAAAAATCAAAAATTAGAAACAAACCCCTCTAAAATCTAAAAATGACAACAACCTCTTGAAAATCACAATAAATACAAACAAGCCTCTGAAAGGATTTGAAAATTATAAATAATTGTTATTTTGGGTTTTTGCTAAAAATTGTTGGGGCTTAAGTGAAAAAACATAAAACTTATTAGGTTATTAGTGTACTTTGGTCATTTGACTACACATAAATTAATGATGTTAGTTTTGAGGATTTTCTGCTAAAAAGTCTTGGGCGTTTAGTGAGTGTTTTAAAAATATTTGAGATTTAGTTCTAAATTGTAAAATTAATGTGGGTTTGGTGAGATTTATCTTTATGTCAACTTTGAGGATCTCATGAAATCACAAAGAAAACCCTTAAAAAATGTAAAAAATGTGAAAAACACTCTTATCATTCGAAAGCAATAAATGATCCATAAAAATGCAAAAATTACAAAAAAAATCAATAAAAAATTGATATGAAAAATTGTTTGTTGGAAATTTTGTAACAAGAAGAATAGTAAAAAGAATTGTATTTGATTTTATTCTCTCTAACTGCTTAGAAAAAGAATGATTACAACTCTCTCAATTCTCAATTACAATTTGAATTCCGGGGTACAAAAGAGAAGAAAATAAATTTGATTTTCTCCTTTGTTTAAGACTGGGTTCTTCACGGTGGCGATGAGATGCTTCCTTCGAATGCTCGCGTCGAATTTGCTTCTCGTTGACGATCTGAATACTTCAACTTGCTGGAACAACTGATTTTTTATAGCTGATGACTCTTGCTGAGTATTATAACTCAGGGCGAATAATAAACTCTGATGACAAGAGTTATCTGAACCGAAGATGATTCGGTTAATTAGCCAAATATATAATGTCTGGATTCTCCCTTGGATGCTGATTCCCCAGACTGTATAAAGAGTTAAATCTCCAACTCTTTCTCACAGAAAATCCGATCTAAGCCTCTCGAGATCTGATTATCCAAAATCCGATCCCTAACTCTGTTGAGTTTGTTGATATTTATAGGGGGATTAGGGGTGTAACCGCCCCCATAATCCGCGCCTAAGTGGGGGATTAGTTACCCCATTAATCGGGTGTAACAACCCACGTAAACCATTCCCCAAATCGTGGGTTGAAAACAGCTTCAAAGTTGTTACGATCGTGTTTGAATAAGTCAGACGAGCTGCGTTGTACGGCGATGAGCTGCGTTCGGCAGCGGTTGATGAGCTGCGTTGAGCAGCGATGAGCTGCGTTCGGCAGCGGCTGATGAGCTGCGTTGAGCAACGATGAGCTGCGTTCGGCAACGGTTGATGAGCTGCGTTGAGCAGCGGTGAGCTGCGTTCGGCAGCGGCTGATGAGCTGCGTTGAGCAGCGATGAGCTGCGTTCGGCAGCGGTTGATGAGCTGCGTTGAGCAACGATGAGCTGCGTTCGGCAGCGGTTGATGAGCTGCGTTGAGCAGCGGTGAGCTGCATTCGGCAGCGGCTGATGAGCTGCGTTGAGCAGCGCTGAGCTGCGTTCGGCAGCGGTTGATGAGCTGCGTTGAGCAGCGATGAGCTGCGTTCGGCAGCGGTTGATGAGCTGCGTTAAGCAGCGATGAGCTGCGTTCGAGCTGTGCATGTCTCCTTTGTCTTTATATATGGATGACACCAATGACCAATCAAGAAGGTCCTATTCAAGTCATTTGTGATAATTGAGATGTCCCAATAACACTCTATCAACTGCAGGTCACAATCTTCGCTAAGATATCTTGATCATGAGCTTCTCAGCATACTGAAGATTTGCTTATGGCCCTTTAGATCTTCCCGCTTTTCTAAAATCATTACACTGCTCATCAGCATCTCTGATAGTTGCTAATGTGATTTCAGCCATGTTGTTGTTGTGAAGATCATCTGATTGTAACCTTCATCGATCTACCTGGAATGATTTTCTGAAAGTCGTCATATTGTAACTTTCAGCATCAGTATTCGATGGGGAACCAGCTATCCTATTGTAAATTTTAGACAGCCTACAGAACCCCCTCCAAAGTTTTCGAAAGTTCGCGGTTGACTGGGACGAATTTTCGAAACACTTTGGATCCCAAAATTTTGTTGACTGAATGCACCCCATTGAGCATTGGGTAAAACATCATCGTTCTTGTTTAATTCGCTAGCGACGACTTGGAGTTTGCTTATTTAAGCTCATCATCCCCAGGGAGATTCGGCATTCCCTGGTTTAAGACAAATTTACTACTAGAGATAGAAGGAACTACAGGGCTTTATCTCCAGCTTGAAATATTGTGCACTCTGAAAAGAGCAGTTGTATGCCAGATTGAGGATGGTCATCAGAACGCATGCCTAAAGCGTGCGTCCAAATCGTCTGAATGCAAGGGGTGCGTTTGGAAGTTGTAACCCCTTTTTAAAATTACGAAAATCTTTCTTCGGGTGAGATTTTTTGCCTAAAATCCCGCGCTGATCTAACAGCTACAGCTGTATATAAATAGACCATTAAGGTCAAATCGAAAGGTCATTCGACTTTTTCCCTTTTCCCAAACAGGGCTCCTGTTCATCTTCTCCGCCATTTCAAGGGGAGAACAAGTTCACCCCCGATCTTCTTCCTCGTCACGATTAAAATGGTTCTCAAAAAGAAAACCACTTCCAAATCAAGGGCTGCTCCGGCTCAAGGTTCCCCTCCGGCTAAAGCTTCTGGTGATGCTCGAACCGCTGCACCGCAGCTTCCAATCTCTTCATCTAGCGGTAAGATTGAACCAACATAGGTTGTTTTGAACCAATCTCTCACCTTTGACCTTTGATCAGTGGCTTGTATCTCACCATTAAACTCGAGGGAGGATCTTCAGAGTTTATCCCATTTGAGAAAACGTATGGTTAAATCCATCGTTCACAAAATTTTAACGCAGGTTCAGGCCTTGCGTTTCAAAACTTGGATGTGGGTTAAAACCCTATGTTTGAGGATTTGGACGCAAGTCTTGACTTTGTATCCTAAAGAAATTTGGATGCGGGTTGGGACTCTGTGTTTAAAGATCCGAACGCAGGTCTTGACCTTATGTTCCAAAGAGATTTGGATGCGGGTTGAGACTCTGTGTTTGGAGATCCAAACGCGGGTCTTGACCTTGCATTCCTGATTTAGACCTTTTCACTCAATTGACTGATTTTTTCTCTCTGCAGCATGCTATTCCAACGAGCCCCTTTCTTTCAAGCATTATTTTGGTCATGCGGGAAGCCCGGAGAAAAATGCAGTCTTTAGTTTTCGCTTTGAGTACCCAGTTTTTGAAGACACAAACCAAGAACGAGCGAAGCTTATTACCCAAGCCTTCCCTGAGACTCTCAGGTCTTTGGTTACGGATGCTAAGTTTGAAACTGCGGGACGTGAGATTCTAAAGAAGCCATCCTTCCTCTTCGGAGATTCTGTCAACATGGATCCCAAGCGAATGTCCGAGGGGAATTACAAATGGTTGAGGGTCGTAAACAATCGCCGTCTTTTTCTTCCCAATTTAGAGCGGATGTGGCCCATCTCTTATTACCAATGTGCATCTATCCCACGGTCAATGAATTGGGAACTTGTTTAGGACCAAGGCGGTGTCGCTACAGGACACATCACTTATCGGGGCACTCATTCTGCCGGTTTTAATAACTTTATGGCTTTGAAGCCGGGCTCATTCAAAAAAGAACATCCCGTCGGAGAGTCCGCTAAGCTGGCGGCGGTTTTCATTAGGAAATTTATCTCGGTCCAGGGAGAGTTCTCTGCTCAAGATTTCAGAGCTCCCACATGGGTTCACTCCAGTGAGTCAGACTGGTGGGCCCGGATGATAAATTTTGTCTTGGAACAGCTAGAAGAACCTTTAAGAATTTCTGAATTACGGGTTCCAATAACGGCTACTCAATATGGAATAACTCCAAACTACAGTGGGCTTTTTGCTATGTTGGAGTTCTGCAATCCTCACACCGGTACCTTTTTCACCCCAGTTGGTGAATTAGGTTTTGCTCTTCATGAGATGTTTGAGATTTCCGGTTTATCTTTCGGAGAATTGCCTTATGAGGAGTTTGTTCCTGGAAGCAGAGAGCTGGAAAATCTGAAAAATACCGCTCCCGACCTATATAACACTTACTGGGAACTGATGTGCCATTTCCAGATATGTGCACAAACTACCGGAAAAAGAGCCGGCGGCGTGAAACAAGGACAATGGGCTGAGTATCTGTTCCGGAATGTGGGAGATAAAGAGGCAGAGGTGACCCGTTTGGCTGCTAGTACTCTTGAAGAAATCAATGAACGCATCAATGACGCGACCTCTCACTATACTTGTGAAGTAAAAGAGGATGTCTTCCCGGCATTTACCACATTTGAGAGCTTCCATTACCAAGCAGAAGTCCCAATCTCCGACATGGCTTTGTTCGCAGGTTTTCTTACTCTTTGGTTAAAGAGATGTGTAGTACCTACCAGGCCGGTGGATGCTATTACGGTGGAGGTATTGTACCCTGCTGTACTTCTAGCTCATGGACGGCCCTTGAATCTTCTTTCGGCTATGGTGTGCTGTTTGCAGAGCGGCTTGCGGGAATTGTCTTCCGAGTTTATCGCCGTCAAGAAATCGGATTTAGATGGGAAAACTGTCATTCAAACTCCGACCCCTCGAATACCGATGCCGTATATTTACCTAGTATCTTGGTTTGTTTTGCACTGTCCTTCAATAATGTCGACTCTTGAATATGATGATTCCTCGGCGCCTCTTGTTCAACAATTAGAAACTGCCGAATGGGTCGGTTGGTACCAAGTGAAGTTCCGTGAAATCTTCAGGCGAGAACATAATTATGAGATCGCTTGCAAATTCCCCGCTTTTGAAGGTGGTGCGTATGGAGAACTCCATCAAGACACCTCCGGACGGAACGCTTTTACCACACTCAGTAGAGGTGCTTTTTGGTGGCTCATAAATATCCGCCCGGGTTACCTCATTTTTCGGCAAGGGAGAAAATGTTTTATTGAACCCTATCAGCCTTATCGCTTTTCTCGACAATTTGGCTATGACCAACTCTACATCGGGAATCCAAATCCTGCTCTTGCGTATACAGGAAACGTATATGAAGGAGCAAGAGCCTGGTACTTCTCAGTAGCGGGATGCACAGGCGCGAAATTTCGTCTTCCGCATAAGATGCCAAATATTCGTACCTCTTTGAGTTTCTGGACGTGGTACCAAGCTGCCTCCCAGATTCCGGCTTACAACATGAACACCTCTTGTTTGAGGGCCATCCGTAGATGGTATGCTGCCAAGAGGAATGCTAAACGGTTCCGTGCCCGGGGGGCTAACGAATACTTGACATATGAAAAGGCGATCACGGAGGATGAACAGCAACAATTACCAGAAACCGAACAGCAACATCCACCAGAAGGAGCTCAAGAAGAGGTCAGATTGCCGGATACTCATGCGGTGGAGCCTTCAAGAGTTCTGACTCGGAGTAAAAGTGCTCTTGGAAAGAGAGCAATGGATGCGGCTGAAGCAGCTAAATACGACAAACGAGCTCGTCGGAAATTAGCACTCGAACCTCCTGTTTCTAAGCTTATGTCAGATGCTCAGAAAGCATGGCATGCTGAAGAGGAAGAGCAAGAGTCGGCTGCTATGCAACTCTCGCCTCAGCTTGGTCTTCCCAACGTTGGTCCTGCTTTAGAAGGTCCTGCCTCTTCCGCCCATTCACTGCATGAAGACGATCGTGGCGATGAATCATTTGCTGGGGGTATGGAAATTATTCCTGAAGACACGCTTCGTGATACTGCCTCCACTGCTCATGCTGTCGAAGAAGATAGACCTCCGGTCTCGGAGCCTACGGTTGCTAGTCAAGAAGATCAGGTGGTAGACAAGTCTCCTTCTGCCTCTGTACTATTACCACCTGCAGCAGATGTACAGCCTAGTCCTACCACTGGCATCATATCGAAACCTGCCCTCGCTGACGATCCACCGACACTCCTTCCTATGAATGAGGAGGAGCCTACCGATCATGGCGACGGTGCAGACGATACAGATGACGATGATGATCAAGGTGGAAGTGACGAGGACAATGACAACCTAAGCGGGGACGACGACGGTCTCGGGGAGTGGAATATTAGACCACCCTCTTCTTCAGATAAAGCTTCACCATACATTCCCTTACCTCTTGAGGGTAGGTATCGCTTGTTCTGGTTCGCAACCCATCTTTATTGCTGACTTAAATAATTTCCTCGTGCAGATCCTATGGTGCATGAAGCGAGTACTGTTACTCCTCCTTCATCGCAACAGCTCATGCTAGCACCAGCTCAGATGTTAGAGCCTTCTCACTCAGAGCCCTCAACAACGACTCTCCCGCCGACGACTTTATTGACCATTTCTTTAGCTTCTACAGAAGTTGTAGACGTGCCAAGATCATCTCAAGCGGGGGAATTGATGGTTCTGCAATCGAGTCCATCTCACCTGGATATTGGTGTCTCTTCTCAAGCCACTACACCGAAATCGCCTGCTGGCCTTCTACTTGGCTTCGCGTCTACGGAAGTTTCTGCACCGTCTCCCATTGCTATTTCGAGTCCGATAGACGTACCAGATTTTGTCAAGATTTCCCTTGACAACTTGGAAGGGCTTATCAAGAAAATAATTGAGGTTTTGCTGGCCGGACGAGATACTTTCGATACCTACAAGCCTATGCTCACAAACAGTTTGAACAATCTCAAACTTGTGGGTGACATCGATGTTGTTCAGCGTTGCTCCGAAGCCATCTTACGTCTAGAGTGGCAAATCAGATTCTTGGAGGCTTTGGGTCGCACTGATATCCAAGCGCAGATATCATCTACTTTTGAGGACATCCGAGCTGAGGAATTCAACAAGTATGAAGCCGCTCGACATGATATAGCTGAGGAAGAGGTTGAGGTGGAACGACTGCAACAGCTACACGCTCAAAAACAAGTTGAACTGGCACTTTCAAACACCTCCTTAGAGACTTTGCGGGAGAAGATCGCCGCCGCTGAAGTGGAGTTAACTAGGATGAAGGCTCAATTTAAACGAGAAGAAACTATTGTCACTGATCTCAACCTCAAAAGTGCTGCTTCCCTGGTGAATTACCGTGCCAAAGCTGCTACTTTAGAGGAGGCCAAGAAGAAGGTGGCTACTATGCTGTCTAGTGAAGACGAGCTTCGGAAGCGGGCTGAGGTGCTGGTGCGAACAGATCACGAAGGGAAGCTTTCCGATATTAAGTCTCAGATTGCTTCATTCAGTTTGATGAATCGATGAGCCTATCTTTGTCTTGCTCTTTTGATTAGAACAACTTTTATTTCAGGTTGCTTAGTTTTCCTTTTGAATAAAAGTGTTGTTGTTTTGGGTTTTCATTGTTTCTTTTGCATATCATTTTCTGACATGGAACAATGAAATTGCTTTCGATAGATTGTCCATATGCTCTTGTTTTAAGCACGGCAACTTTTAAGACTTATCGCTCTATTGATGAGAGTCGATAAGTTGGAAGTGTTGCGATCGGAGCAACTTTGAGGACCTATCGCTCTATTGATGAGAGTCGATAAGTTGGAAGTGTTGCGCTCGGAGCAACTTTGAAGACTTATCGCTCTATTGATGAGAGTCAATAAGTTGGAAGTGTTGCGATCGGAGCAACTTTGAAGACCTATCGCTCTATTGATGAGAGTCGATAAGTTGGAAGTGTTGCGATCGGAGCAACTTTGAAAAGGATGGAGTTTAAACTTCTTGATGGATTTAAGATTGACATTAAAAATATTTAGTCAAAGACGTGCAAGAGTTTTAAACATTAGTAGCACATTTTCTAAGAATTTAAATTCTAGAACTGGGGGTACCCCCTGCGTTCATATCCTTAGATAGGATGGCGTATTTTTGGAAGAACGCAACTCCAAACTGCTGCGTTCGGGTTGAACACAACTCCAAACTGCTGCGTTCGGGTTTGGTTTGTTTTTGAACGCGGGGTCTTGTCCTGCGTCTTGTCAGAAGCCCAAGCGGCTATAATGATGACGAAGAGGCCCATTAAGGGGCGGGAGTCTTGGGACTCTGCATTGTCCACCGTGGATATATATATTAAACCTGATTGGTCTAATCAAAAGCCACAAACGTTTTAAACTTCGTTTCTTGAACTCAGAAACGAGCTTCTTCTCGTTAATTCCTCCAAGATTTGATTTTGTTCTCTGGCCATGGCTCCCAAGAGATCTCACGAGCAGATGGCGGACATTCTCTCGCCGTTGAAGGGCGCTTCTGGGTCCGCCTCCAGACCGTCATCGACGCCTCCAGCGTCTGGTCATCGAGGTAACCTTTGTTTTCTTCTTTGCTTAAGTATTCTTTTTCCATAGATGTTCTTCAAATTCCTTGACTGGATTTTGGTTGATGATGATGAACAAGGTTCGTCTCTTCGATCTTTGCCAAGAACTTGTACGTTTATTGATGAAAACTGTTCATCTTCTTGATTTTGGACCTGAAAGAAGTTTTTGTGTCCATTATTGTGAAGAAGAACAGAACTCTCATTGTGGATCACACGGGGGAGTTCCTGTGTTTGTGATAAGAACTGTTTTGATCTTGATCGTAAAACAGAACTTTTTGTGTTTGATGATAAGATAAAAGGTTGATCCCTTAATCTTGGACGCCAGCGGAAAGTTTTGCGTTTATGACGATCTAACGCGGGTCTAGATCCCTTGCGTTCAACTTGATTATGACGCAGGTCTACACTGCTGCGTTCTGAGATTCTGACGCAGGTCTAGTCTCCTGCTTTTAAATTCAGTTGTATGGGGACTTACTGAATTTATGCTAGCTTTATTGACAGGTGGGGTTCGTGCTGCTGAGCCTATTATTATCTCTGATGATGAAGAAGAAAGACTACCCCAAGAAGACGCTCCTCTCATCACGCCCCTTGCCATGGTCCCTCGAGATAAAGTCTTTACACCAGACTTTGAAAGTGTGGGCTTTCTCACAGAGCTCCTAGAGAACATGGTGAAGCAAGCGTATCAGATCTCTGAGCAAGGATGGGCCCCATTCTCCGATTTTCTGGATTCGTTCTTTGATGTGATGGACTTGTTGAAAAGTGTCAATCGCAGCTGGCGCGATCACTGCGCCAGGAAGATTTACTTGTTTAGATGCACTATGGAAACCTTAGAAGAGCTACAGGGTGCTGACTTGAAGCTTGAGATAGAGAAGGCTCTTCAGGCTTTGCGATCAGAAGCTGGTGCTGCTGCTGTCACTGCTGAAGAATTAAGGGGGAGGGCTGAAGCAGAGGTCCGAGCTAAGCATGCTGCACGTATAGCTGAGGCTAAAGCCCGCCTTGCATCCTTTTCCCTTAACGAACCCCCCTTTTATATTAGATAACTTTTTTAGTCTGTAATAACCTTTTGGTACTCTCGCAACAGTTATTACTTTTGCCTATGATGAACTGTAGACATCTTTTGAAATGACATAGTGACTTTCTGAAAATTATTTCCTTGCGCTTGAATGGCTTGAACGCAGGCTTATTTGTATCTTACTAGGCAACTCCCAGACTTAGGTTGTAGTTGTTTGGTCTTGATGATGAACTTAATGCCTTCCAATTTGTGTAGCATTATTTGGCAGTTAGAATTATCATATTGTGCGTTCGTCGGCGTAGCTGTAGACTCGTTCTGAACGCAGCTATAGAGCTTGCGTTCAGATGGGTTGAACGCAGCGGGGTCCTGCAGTTGTGGGACTTGAAACGCAAAGCTATGGGACTTGCAACACAGCTGTAGATCTGTTCTGAACGCAGCCTTAGGATTTGCGTTCAGGAGAGGGCTACATACAATGTTAGACTTAGGAATTTTCACAACACAGATTATGCTGACAGCAATCTGGAAAAACTTGGGACAATTCCTTTATTATAATGATCTTTAAATCGCCAGAGGTGTATTGTTAACTTGACGGGACACAAAGTAGGAGAACAATTTATTAATAATCAACCCCCAGTTAGACTTAAGAGCCTTGCAGATTAAGGGTAATACTTCTTGAGGAATTTCCCATTAATTGGCATCATAAGTCTATCGCCTTTCTTATTAATGAGACGGTAGGCTCCGTTGGAGTAGACTGTCTCTATCACAAAAGGTCCTTCCCATTTGGGATTGAATTTCCCTTTGGTTTTGTGAGTCATCACCATAGGTCGTCGATTAGCCAAAACTAGATCGCCTTTCCTGAAGACCCGTTCTTTAACCTTTTTGTTGTAAGCTTTAGAAATACGGGCTTGATATAATTCAATTTGCTGCTGAGCCTGAAGTCGCTTGTCGTCTAGGGCTTCAAGTTCCTGCAAACGTCGCTGATGTTTTTCTTCATCTGTAAGTCCTGTTGTAATCGCGACTCTCAGAGAAGGGATCTGAATCTCCAGTGGTAGTACTGCTTCACAACCGTATACTAAAGAGAACGGCGTAGCTCTGGTAGAAGTCCTCACTGTTGTTCGGTATGCCCACAAGCACTCGCCGAGTCTTTCGTCCCAATCACGTCGGCTTTTAGAAACGAATTTCTTAAGAAGCTTCACGATGGTTTTGTTGAAGGCTTCCGCAAGACCATTCGCTGGTGGATAATATGCCGTAGATGCGACGCTTTGGATCCTGAATTTATCACAAAATCTCTGGAATCCGAAGCTGACAAATTGTGTCCCGTTGTCATGCACTATTCGTCTCGGAACTCCAAAACGGTAGACGACATGATGTTTGATGAACTTAATCACATTTGAAGTCTTGACTTCTTTTAGCGGGATTGCTTCCGCCCATTTGGAGAAATAATCGGTCACGGCCAAAATGAACCGATGTCCCTTAGAAGTCGGAGGAGAAATCGGACCGACGATATCCATACCCCATGCCTCGAATGGCCAGGAGGCAGATGTAGGGTGTAAATTTCCCGGTGCTTGGTGGATGAAATCACCATGGATCTGGCATTCATGACAATGTTTAGCATGGTCTGCCGCATCTGAAAACATTTTCGGCCAGTAATACCCGATTCTTCGGAGACGATCGCCCAATTTGGCTCCTGGCTGATGAGCTCCGCACATTCCTTCATGAGCTTCCTTTAGGGCCTCTTTTGCTTCTTTTCGAGAGAGGCATCTAAGCAAAACTCCGTCATGCGATTTACGATACAGGGTTTGCGAAGTTGCGTCATAATAGAATTGGAGGGCCTTTCGCTTGATAGTGGCCGCTTCCTTGGGATCCTCAGGTAAGATTCCATATACGGCATAGTCGATGTATGGAAATCGCCAATCTCTGGCTTCTAATTCCATTGAGGTCGCACAGGCTTCTTCTATCGTTGTCTTATCTGAACTTTCCTCTTTAGGAATTTTAGAGCAGTATAATTCACGCCCTATAACTGGGACCGTTGTTTCAGCCCCTGGCGGCAATGCCAAAGAAGTCGCCAATGAGGCTAAAGCGTCTGCATAAGCGTTCTGAGCTCGTGGAATGTAGTCAATAAAGAATCCTTCAAATTTCTTAGCTTGCTTCAGCACTGCGAAGTAGTACGGGATTAAGTCCTCATGACGCACTTCGTACTCCCCTCGAACCTGATTTACGATGAGTTGAGAGTCACCGTAAGCCTCGAGATGTCGAATGTTAAGTTCTTCGGCCAATTGCATTCCTAGCAACAGAGCATTATATTCCGCCACATTGTTGGTGCAAGGCTCAATTAGGGAAAATCCTCTGGGGATCACGTGACCACTTGGAGACATGAACACCATCCCAACTCCCGCAGTAATTGCTCCATGAGGATTCGCTCTGGATGCACCGTCGAAGAATAATTTCCAAATTTGCATAGATTCTCGAGTAACACAAGCTTCGGCGACTTCATCAGGTAACCCTTCATACAATTTGGATGTCCCTGTCACCGGGTGATCAGCTAAAAAGTCTGCCAACGCTTGACCTTTGACCGCTTTTTGGGGCATGAATTGCATGTCGTATTGCGATAAGAGAATGGCCCATTTTGCTAGTCGGCAGTTTAAAGATGATGGCTTAGTCATTAGGACTCTCAAGGGATTCACCTTGGAGATGACATGAATTGTTTGTCCAACAAGATAATGTCGCATTTTTTGAATCGCGAATACCAAAGCGAGACATTCTTTTTCAACTGGATTATACCGGTGTTCGGCTCCCATCATGGTCCTGCTTAGGTAATAGATGGCTTGCTCTTGACCTTGATCATTGTTCTGGGCTAACAAGGCTCCTAGAGAGTGTTCCATGGCTCTCACATATAGTAGGAATGGCTTGCCTGATATTGGAGCTACAAGAACTGGCGGTTGAGTAAGATATCTCTTAATCTCTTCGAATGCTTTTTGACATTCCCCATCCCAAACAAAGGATACTCCTTTCTTCATGAGCTTAGAGAAAGGCTGGCAACGCCCCGAAAGGTTAGATATGAACCTCCGGATGTAGGCCAATCTTCCTTGTAGACCTCGGAGTTCTTTCAGACTTTTCGGAGGTGGCATGTCTTGGATGGCGCGGATCTTCTCTGGATCAAGAGAAATTCCCTTAGACGTGACAATAAATCCCAGGAATTTTCCACTTGAGACCCCAAGGAAAGATTTTGTCGGGTTCATCTTCAGTTGATGTGTTCGCATGATATCGAACATAGTCTTCAAATCCGTAAGATGATCACCTTTACATTGGCTTTTCACAGCTATGTCATCAACGTAGCACTCTATCTTCTTACGCAGATGTTCGTGGAAGATGGAGTTCATTGCACGTTGATAAGTCGCGCCTGCATTTTTCAAGCCGAAGGGCATCACTGTGTAGCAATACACCCCCAGTGGTGTTCTGAATGCAGTATGTCTCTCGTCGTCTGGGTGCATCTTAATTTGATTATACCCAGAGAATCCATCCATAAAGGACATTCTTTCATATCCGCAGGTGTTATCGATCATAACATCCGTGATAGGAAGCGGGAACTCGTCTTTTGGACAAGCTGCGTTAAGGTCACGAAAATCGATGCATATACGGACTTTACCATTTTTCTTAGGGACTGGAACGATGTTGGCTACCCAGTCCGGGTGTTGTTCTTCCCTCACAAAGCCTGAGTCTATGAGCTTCTTCACTTCGGACTCAATTGCCTCCATGATCTCGGGACGAAACCGACGTTGTTGTTGTTTAACGGGTTTGGCATCCGGATCAATGTTAAGACGATGTATGGCCACTTTTGGGTCGAGACCCGGCATATCCTCATAATTCCAGGCGAAGACATCTACATATTCTCGGACGAGAGATATAAGGTCCTCTTTTTCGGATGATGATAAATCTTCAGCTATAAAGATAGGCTTAGGGTCAGATTCATCCCCCATGTTGACCTGGATCACTTTATCTTCGGTGGGCGGTTCGCGTTGTTCAAAACGCATATCCCACAAAATGTTAAGACGTTTGATCCAAGGGTCGTCGGCCGACTCGATTAACTCTTCATCTCCCTCTGCGTCTTCATCTGGGTGACTAGTTGACACCATGTTCACAGTCAATCCTTTAAAGAAAGGTCCGATGCTGACGTCAGATTCACAGGAGGATGTTCCAGATGAATGATTCTGCCGCAGGTAATTACTGATTTCATCTTTTGAGGCAGGAGGCGTTGTGACATAGCCCAAGCCTCTTCTGGTCTTTTGATAATAATCTGGCGTTTTTCCTTCGGGAGTGAGAGACATTCGAATTGGTGTTCGTCTTCCTTTCCCAAAGTTTAAACCTTGTTTTTCGTTAAAGTTGTACCCCATTTGTTTCATTAGTTGGACGGAGTTAGGTTCGTGATAATGGAATTGAGGCACTCCATCATCCTCTTCAGAACTTCCCCGTTTGAGTGGTTCGGGTTTAACTTTACCGAAATGAATCGGCTTCTGCCTTTTCCTTCTAGGCGGAACTTTGAAGAAAGCCTTTTGTGCATTTTCGACTTCTTCGTCTGAAGCAAAAGGTGGTTTAACTGGCAATGTGAGAGATGTTTCCGCACAAAGCGCGCGCCATGAATCGGTACCTGTTTGTTCAACTTTAAATGAATCATCAGACAAGTACGCCAAAATAAAATCTTCATTAATGCACCACTCGCCCTCACTCGGTACATTATTATTGTTCTCAACTGCACTTATTACATCAAAGTTCAATTCCCATGGACAATCTCCCTCGGGATCTGGCTCGACGTCCGCTTCGTTGCCGCTGTCAACATCTTCTTTCTCTTGCGATTCCGAATAGAAGACCGAATCTGTGTGGAAATTTTCTACTCCTCTGAAAGGGTATTTTTCCGCAATCAGGGTTCGAACTTTGTCTTCATCGTTGACGTACTTCATAACTTGATGTAGAGTAGATGGGACAATGCGGTTAGCATGTATCCATGGGCGTCCTAGTAAGAGATTATAAGACGTGTCTGCATCGATGATATAACAAGTTACTTCTGACTTGAGGTCTCCAATTTGACATCTAAGCTTGAGCTTTCCCAGAGGTCGGGTACTATTAGCATTGAACCCGAAAATGGTAGTTTGAGTAGCGTTCAGTCGATGCATGGGAATCCCTATGACTTGCATGACTCTGTATGGCATGATACTGAGTGCTGAGCCTGGGTCAACTTGAACGCGGCTGATCTCTGATGATCCGATGTACCCTGTATAATACAGGGGTCTATCGTGCTTGTGCTGGACCTGCATATCTTCCTGAGTAAAAGATATGCATGGTAGACTTCTTGTCGCTTGCAGACATTGTAGACACGATTGATCTTCGGATGCTTCAGGAATCGGGGTAACTTGAGTGATAAAACTCTCCGTGTTCTTCAAAGCTTCGATCAGAGCTTCCTTGGTGGTTTTAGACAACCTCAATAGCTCATATAAAGTAATCCTGGCGGGTATGTTGGCCAGCTGTGCCATGACATTGAATTGGAAAGGCTCGCTTGACTCTCCACGCTCCTGGTGAAGATTTCTATTGAAACGAAGCTCTTTCTGCTTTCCTTTGTCCATGGGCTTCTTTGGTGCAGAACCCCCAGCGTCCTGTAGCTGTTCTTCAGTTTCTTGAGGATTCTGGGTGTAATCCCTCAAGTAAGTCTTTCCTGACCGAGTGCCAGCGTTGTCTCCTGGGTATGCTGCCAGGACAAGCCTCTCTTCCTTTGAGTCAGTGAGAGGTTTGAGATGGTCATCATTCTCGGTCATGGAGGGGCTAATCATGTTGGATGATTTAGTCTTGTCTCTTTTCTTCTCGGACAAGGTATTCGCCCACTGTTGATCTTTAATCAAGTCAGGATGGACCCACATGATCTCTCCTTTTGGGGTAGAGAGAGGTATCAACCCCCTGCCTTTCTGATTATGCATGTCGGTATTCTTCAAGTGCATTTCCCCTTTGGGAATGGGGACTACACCATTCGCGGTTGTCACTGGAGGGAAGTCGCCAAACTGGACTGCTATCATGTTGGTAGATACAGTCTTTTGTTCGGGCTTCAAGGTGAGTACATTTGCGTTTACCAGATTTTGCAATATGTCCTTGAACACATAACATTTCCTGGTAGGATGTCCCAAGAACCTATGATAGCGACAGTAGTTGGGGTCGTCTACCTTCCCTGCTTCGTCTGGCTTCCTGATTTCAGGGAGTTGCAATTTGTTGTTCTTTCGAAGGAGCTGAAACAGGGTGTCCACATGCTCATCCTTGAATGAATACTGCTTGGGCGCCCTTTGTTGATTCGGGGTCTTGCCTTGCTTAGTGGGCGGTGGCACTTGCGTGTAATCAGCTGCTAGAGTCTCTTTCCCCTTAGACCGCTGGGCATTGTTCTGATTACGTTGTTGCTGCGGTTTGGGTTGTGGTTCTTCTTCAGCTTTAATTCGAGCAACAATCTCTTCGGCTTGTTCCCCTTGCGACACCAGTTGTCTCCAGGAACGACATTCTGCTACCCCCATCTGGGCAAGGAGCTGAGTCTGCAGATTGTGCCTGCAAGTTTCAACTAGGGTTGACTGAGTCATACCTGATGGGCATCGCAATGCCATACTGCGGAACCTCTCCACATAGGCTTTGATGGACTCTCCTTTTCTCTGTTTGGTGGCGAGAAGAGTCGGAACGGAGACCTCCGTGTCATCTTCGAAGAATCTTGCTAAGAAAAGCCTTTCCAAGTCTATCCATTTCTGAATAGAACCGGCAGGCAACTTCATAAACCATTCGAAGGCTACACCCTTGAGGGTACCGATGAATAGTCGAGTCAAGATGGCATCGTTGGCCACCACATCTCCAGTCTGGGACTTAAAGTAGTAGATGTGCTGATTCAGTGATCCGGTGCCGTCAAATGGTTGCAAGGTTGGGGCCTTGAACTTTGGTGGATATGGAGCTGTATCCCACTCTGCAGGATAAGGCCGTATCACTCCTTCTTCGCGAAGCTCGCTTCTGTTGGCCATTGCGTTAAGGCGGGCTTCTAGCTCATCTACTTTGTTTGATTGGAGATTCGATTCTCTCTCCGTTTCTTTCTCATTTTCGGAAGAAGACTCCAAATTGTGAGTCTCGTGCTCCAGCACTTTCTGTTTTCCTTTCGAAGTTGTCTTCCGAGAAGGTTCGGGTTTTTGGCCTTTTTCGGCGAGGAGCTGGGCCAACATGTCCTTCAATTGGAGGAGCGTCTCTTGCTGTGCATGAAGCATAATATGGTGTTCATTAACTGTTTTAGCTAAATCTTCAGGGTTGTTAGTCATGTAAGCGGAGACTTCTCGCATTCCAACAGAACTCGAGGATTGGGATTCGACGATTGCCGAGTGTTCATCATCAGAAGTAATTCCTTTGGCCAACTTCTGGTAGTCGATCGGGCGGATTGCTCCCGTCCGTGTCCGGGTATGTCGATACACTCCTTCAAATTCGTCGCAGATTTCTCGAACGGTCGGGGAATGGCTTCTTTCTGATTCGTCAGGACTAGGATGCCGGGCTTTCCCCCTGCCGGTCATGTTGATGGTGACCTGAGGGTATTCGGTTTCAGAAACTCTCTTCTTTTGATGACGTCATCTTTTGGTGGGTCTTGCGACGTTGGACAGCCTATCGAATACAGACCTGCGAGGCTCAGGTATACAACATTGGCATTCGGAAAGGACTGTTGAAATGATCTTCTCACAATGACATGAGTGAGCTGGTTGTTGTGTTGGTTTCCCTCTAGAAAGTAATTCTCGCAGATCGGAAATTTGAGAATTATCTATTGGGAACGCAACCCCCTGTCCTTGACTGGACGAGGCTGGTTCTTGCTGCACATGAATCTTCAACCCATGTTGTCCCTCTCGGACCACATTGCGTCCTGGAGTTGAAACGCAAGAGCGTTGTGGTTTGGGAACATCAGGCTTGAACCTGCGTTTAGAAACAGACCTCTTAGGGTCTCGTTTTATCTGAACGCCCTCATCAGGTGCGTTCTTATCAGTACTGTGTTCTAGAGGTACAACGCACCACTGAGGGTCGCGTTTAAGTTGTATTACTCGCGGCTCGTAATTGGGCTCATTGCCGCGAAGCATGCGTTCTGGCAGAGGAACACAATCTTTAGGTGAGGTTTTGGAAACGCAACCTTTGCCTTGAACCGCGGATCAGTTTTCTCGAAGATGTGCTCGTTGGATGGATCTCCTCCGTCTTCGAGCTGCGTTCTTCTTTGCTTGCTTCAGGATTTTAGCCGCGTCATTGTTGACAGTGGTTAAATCTTCCTGTACCAGAGGCCTTTTGCTACCCACTGCACATTTTGACGCGGGTATAGGATCTTCAATCTGCAGAGCGAGTTTAAGGCTTTGTCCGAAGGAGAGGGCTTTCTTCGGCTTCTCTGCAGCGAGCTGGATCTCTGTAGAGGCTTTCTGGGTGTTGCGCCTGACTTTGGGGCTCAACGATCCAGAGGAAAGAGCTTCCTCATATTTGGCTTGATCAAATTCAACTACCAGGGTCTCAACGGTCGTTCCAGCGAGGTGAGCATCAGATTGCACCGCCACTTCTTCATCAGTGAAGCTAGTCCCCAGCAGAGTCGCCATCTTTTGTTAGTTGGAAATTTTGTAACAAGAAGAATAGTAAAAAGAATTGT
>BQKN01050523.1:60468-74416 GCA_022839385.1 Asparagus kiusianus | reverse complement strand
GGAGTTGAACTCCCGTGAAGTTTCGGAAACTTTTTTTCAAAAACCGATCTGGTTTCAGCGCTGAGGCTGAAACCAGGTCGGTTTTTGCAAATAAAACTGAAACGGGTCTTTTTTTGCAATTAGTTTCTGAAATGGGTTGGTTTTGAAAATTTGTCCTAAATTTTTATATATTTACTAGTTTTTATGCATGTGCACGTGCATGTGATAAAATATTAAAATATATTTTTATATTTATTTTATTATTATAAATAAGTCAGATTTATTTTAAGTTCAAATATATAAATTTGAATTATTAGATTTACTATTATTTTTATTTAAATATTATTAAAAATCCATAAAGAAATTTGAGCAAACCTATAAACGATTTGAGCAAACCCATAAAGAAATTTAAAATGAAACTCAAATAAACCTGAAGATTTTAATCAAGTGCGCATTGCAGAACAATGCAGCCAGAGAGTAATTGTCCAAAAGCAGTAAGATTAGAGCAAACCTATAAGCAAATTTAGAACGAACTCAAAGAAACATGAAGATTAAACAATTGCGCATCATAGAACTTAACACTTAGAGTGTAGTTGTCCAAAAGCAGTAAGATTAGATCAATCCCATACGGAAATTTATAATGAAATTTGAAGAACAAAACATACCAATTACAGAAAATACAGGGAAATTCACCTATAGATGTCCAAAAGCAGTAATAAAAAGACAAAAACTAAATAATATTGGTAACTATAGTATAATTTTCTGTGATGAAAACAATCACATATGCATACAAAACTACTAATAGTATTGTATGAAAATCTCTTATAAAAAATTCTAATTCTACTCAAAAATTAAGATATGATATAAAATGATCAAAAAATATTATTCTTTATTATTTTTGTTTCATATTTTAATTGAACCGAGATCAATATTTCTCCACTTTTATCTTTTTCATGGGCAATTCTAGAGTAGCATTTTCATCATCTACGTCGATTGTAATATCAGGCTGGAGTTGGATTTCTTGTGCTATTATATTTCCTTCGCCTCGTTCATCTTTTGTCTTTTCATCTAACTTCGCTAGGAATTTGAATGTTTTTCCGATGTTCAACATAATTTTTTGGAAATATGGAGTCTGGTGATTTTTCTGTCTCAATGAGAACAAACGTTATTTTAATGTATATGGAATTTTTTTTGATTTTCTAAATTATTACTTTAATAGAGTTAGGAATTACCAATTTTTTTGTAATGAATTTTTCTACTGTACATGCATCCAATAAGAGTTTTTGCTACATCAAACAGTGTTACTCTTGCATTATCTGTGTTATTTTCCATGAGAATCTTAACTATGTACCTGTAGTTTTCATTGTTGATTTCTAGAGAGAGTTAATATTGTATTTTAATATGTTCATGCCATAAACAAGATATATTACTTAACTTTGCTACTGACTCATCAATGATTCTGCGGCATTTATCATTCAGACACTCTTTACTAACATCTTTATCTACCTTCTTGTTGCAGCCTTTGCAAGCATAGAACCATGGCTCGAGTCTATTCAAAATAGTAGTTATCTTTGCCTTAAATGTGCAATAGCATGTCTGTATATTGACAAAATTTTGTTAGATTTAATTGTGTTAATAATAATAGGTTTTTAATATTGTACATGTATCGAATTCTGTGATGTATACATAATATCACTAATTTGAATTTCTTTTGCATTTATAAAAAGTGTCGATGGATATCCTTTTCTTTTTGCGGCTTCTTCCAAATGAAACCTGAATATTAGATTAAAATATAATACTATTTCATTATTGCGTTATATGAAAGTATGCTTGTTCTACTTACCATTCCGTTAATTTTTTAGCTAGTTGTATTTTTAGGTTGATACATATTGTTGATATAATTTGTGACGATATGCTTGTCTCTCCTGCAAAATTGAGATAATTATAGGATGAATTTTAGTAATAAATTATGTACCTTTATATATAGAGATTCTAAAATCTGATAATGCTATTACAGGCTTATATTTCATTTTGGCTTCAAGAATTGATCCTTCATTTGTAGCCAAATCCTCAAATAAAATTGTGCGCATAGTCATTCCACTGTATATGAAAAAAGAAAGATGTTAATCTTATTTTTTTCTTATGATATTAGAAATAAGTATTATGAATATACCTTTTATCCATTAGCGAGATTTCCCTCCTATTGTCTGGTTTGTTATGTTTTGTAATATAGTTGATCATTGGATCGATCACGTTAGTTGTTATTGCAAGAATATTTGCAAGTAATTTTATAAAAAGTTTATTATTCTATAAATTAACATTTCATTTTTGAAGATTAAAGTAAGAAATTTATAAGTACTTACTAATTTTTGTTGCATCTTACATGAAAAATGCTTCTTCAAATGGGACACAATTGCTCAATATGTTCTCTAAGTAGAAACTTGTTGGTGCTTCTTTGATAGATACGTCTTTTGTTAATACTAATTCCAACGGCTTGTGGATATTTGGAAAATCTGGGTTTATTCCTTTCACTTCTCCATTTGAAATGAAAATAATTTCATTCTTTCGAAACATATCTATAAACTCTTTGATAGTCTCTCCGTACATAACTCCTTGTATTTTGTTACCCAGTACGAAATTAGAATTGAGATGGTGTTATCTTATAGGTAAAAAAATATGTGTTAGGAAATAAAAAATCATAAGAAAATTATATCAAAAACAATTGGGGACAAAATTATAATACACCTTAATCAATAGAGTTTAGAATTAATTAGTCAACTCTTCTTTCTAAACATTAAGTTTGATAGTACCAAAATAATCAGACAACATGCATTTCTTTAACAATTTTAATAAGTTAGATTATATCCAATGTACTACACAAATTGTAACTTTTCATCAATACTTTTTCTTTATATCCGATGCAAGACTAAACCTTAGAAGAGTCATGCTCTTTGCCTCTTAATAGGGAGCTTTGCCTTGTTCATTTAGGAAATCAAAAGGAGGTGTCATGCAAATTTGGAAGTATGATGAGGCTTAACTGCAAAACTACAATTTGTATCCTTTATGTTTTTTTATAAAATTTCTAACCATTAATTGTTTCTTTTAATTTGACCATTATTTTTTAGCATTAACTTGTATCCTTTCTAGTTTAGCATTGATCTCAATTACTACATTTGTCCATTCCAATTCAGCATTAATCTCAATTTCTATATTAGTTTATGTATTAGTTTACTAAACTAATAATATTAGATGCAAGAAATATAAATATGTACACGGATTTACCAAGAGAAAGTGAAGTTTACGTTACGTAGGACTAATAGAACCTATTCATAGTCTAGCTAAATAATAATGTGTCATGTCTTGACTTTGGAAAGTATGATGAGACTTAACTGCAATAAAATTCCAAAGTTGAGGGAGTTTTTTGATAAGATCTAAAAGTTAAAGGGGGTTTCTTATAAGCACTACTTAATGGCTATGGCCTCAAATCTCCCACGATCTCAATGGCTTCCACCATCGGAGCGTCGTTTTCGACCTCTAAGTGAGCTTCTTTCTCCTGGGATTTAATGATTTGTTGTTTTGTTTCGTGAAATCTACATGGGGTTTTGTGTTTAAGTGGAAAACCGAAGTGGGTTCATTTGTATTGGTGTCTTGAGATTTTTACGGGTTGAGGGTTTTTCGTTTTGAGCATCAATTTGATTATCAATACACCTTAAACTCAGATGAGGCAGAGTATTTTTGAAAATACAATGATTTAAGGGATATTTATGCAAATAACCCAATTAAACAAAAAGATTATGTTTTTAAACCTTCATAATTTATTATCAATTAATAGTTTGGATGAGATGATAAACTCAGTTCAAATAATCTTTCTAAAATTTTAACAATATTATCAATAAATTATTATCAATTAATAGTTTGGATGAGATTTTTATGGGTTGAGGGTTTTTCGTTTGCAAGAGGAATATTTCGTATTGGTGTTTTGAGATTTTGACGTTTGGATTTTCAACTTTTGATTGTTGGTGATGGGAATCCCCTTGCATGAAATCTTAATGAGTATGATTAGTTTTCGACAATGAGAAATTTGAGACGGAGGGATTTTTTTTCCAATTACTTCTCTCTTCATGTTATTTAAAGTGGGCAAAGGGCAATGTTTATTATTTGTGAATAAGGAATTATATTGCTAATTTGTTTTATTTATTTTAGTTGAATAATTTACTTGATATCTATTATCGTTCCTCATTTTAATCTAAAACATTACTATGTTATATTTTCTTGTTCTTGCATGTGGAGTTCATTCACTTTGATGAGTGTGGATTCGCATTTGGAATATTTTTATATGTAGATCTGGGATATTTCATATTAGAATAATCATCTTGAATATTGTTGTACTCGTGTCTTTTGTTTGTATGTATCTGATTTATACTGATGACTACACTGGAGGCTATGTTGCCTTCTGATATATGTTTTTATTATGATGGTATTTATTTTCCACAAGTTTGTTGTGTTGTTATTTGCTGTTGCTAACTATTTAAATCTTGTGGACCGCTAATTTAAATTAAGTAATCTAATTTTGGAATGCATTGTTCTATACATGAAGGAAATCTAGGTGATTGTTTGAGAACTTAATTTCCTACCAACCTCATAATTATGTAATGCCCAAGTATTGCTACGGTTGCCCAAATATTCTCTTTCAAATTTATTAATAGTTCCTCATACCATGTAATCTATAGCTACTCTAATCAAACTCTTATACAGATCAAAGCGTTTAGTTCCAACGCCATATGTATCATCATCTTCTAATCGAGAATCATACCAATATGTATTTTCAATTTAATCAATAGATTCTTTTTTGGTATTATCACCTCTGTCATGTTCTACATATTGGTATGAATGTGTTGTATTTAAAAATTTTATCAAGAATAAAGGCATAGATTACGTGGTTAAAATATTATGCCTTATAATAAGAGAGCCTTGACTGAGTATAAATGTGCTGTAGTCTACGCAAAAACAGAAACCAATTAAAAGCATGCAAAGCAATAATAAAAAAATAAAAAAGAAGAAGAAGAAGAGGTTTTCATATTCATACCTTCCATTGGTTTCTATCATTTTTCTTATATTACATGTTTTGCACATGATAGAAAATGGACGAAAACGCACTCTCCCTCCCTCCCTCCCTCCCTCGACCTTGACCTCGACCTCGAACCAGATTTTAGGCACTTAGTGACATAGTTCTTTACTTATTGTTTTCTAATTATAATTAGATTTAATATTTCTCTTGCACCTCCCCCTCTTCTCCTTTCATCATGATCACCACAT
Source organism: Asparagus kiusianus (assembly GCA_022839385.1). Taxonomy (NCBI): domain Eukaryota; kingdom Viridiplantae; phylum Streptophyta; class Magnoliopsida; order Asparagales; family Asparagaceae; genus Asparagus; species Asparagus kiusianus. The sequence goes on along the minus strand of BQKN01050523.1, from coordinate 69,121 downwards.
TTGACCCTTTTGTCCTAACAAGTTTGATTTAGACTAAAAGCATTACCCACTTTCGACATATCAGAGTCGAATGGGAAAAGCTTAGGATGATAAAACTTTTAGTCTGGTAGTAAATCTTAATCTTACCTGTGTCGTAAGAATAGTAAAATTGGGGCAGATTAGCAACATGACTCTATTTGAGGTAGGTGCTCATCAATACCATATGCTTTCACTTAAGCTAACAGTCTTATATTGGTAGAAAATATATCAATACATGGTCCAATAACTCAATCCCAATTCTTAGGATCTATTGGCATCAACTTTCGTGTCGAATCCCTTCTACAGAACTGCACTGAAGAGCAAGCAGAGTCATTAAGAACGGGCTACTGGAAATTAGTGGGAGATGGCGAAGCTCCATTTTGGGAGGGACCTGAGGAACAGACTCCTATCGGTATAGGCACTCGGTATCTAGCTATGGCGATTGTGAACAAAAAGCAAGGCACTCTAGTTCCATTTGAATGAAGCACAGAGAAAATACGTCTACTGTTTGTTTAGAAGTAATTATTGACTATGTCATGAGTTATGGAGGTGTTTAAAAAAAACTTTACTAAGTTATGTTTGTACTTCGTAGTTAGGCACCCCTAATAAGCTTTGTAATCTTGGTGCAATTTTGATCTATATGGAGAATTTGGAAAACAATTGATAACCATAGAGTGATTCCAGTTTCCTTGGAATATACGTGGACGGAAAATAAACATGTGTTCGGTTTAATCAAATAAAATATATAATCAAATAAATCTAAATTAAAATAATATCAAATATAAAGATTTACCTTGATAGATGGGAGAACCTGCAACAATTAGATCCTTAATCCTCTAAATACTGCATGAAAACTAAAGAAATTAAAAAACTATGTCAATTGCCATAAAAAGTAATTGCACTGCAAAACAAGTATCACTATTAAATCAAATACACAATATTTCTAAAAAATAATCATGAAAATAAAAAAGGAACATACATGTTGAAGGAGATGAAGTTACTATGGAAATTGTGTAATTTCTTGGTTTATATATAGGCATCAGGTGTTACATGTGATAGGATAATAGTCATAATTAAAGTTCTCTTTGTACAAACATTTAAAATTTAAAAATTAGAATTTAATTAGGATTGTGTTTCATTGTTTATTTTGAATTTAGAGATGTTTATCAATGTATGCCTTCGGTTTTCAAGTGCGGTAAGATTTTAATTTAGAGATGTTTATCAATAAGATTTTAAATTTTAGTTATATATCATGGAATCTTAATGAGTGTTTTGGTGAAGTCGGTTGATGCGCTTTTGGGTGTAAAAGGTTGTCGGTTAAGGGGCCTAAGATCACAACTAATCATGTTTGCTCTTCTAATATTTAATTAATTATTTTTTAATTTTTTGAGTTTTTGTTTAGTTATCTCTAAGTCAAATGTTGATCTTCTAAACAATTAAATCTGATTTGGATCTCTCCTCAACAGTAACCAGGTAAATTATAAAATCCATTATCTTAGACACAGTCGTTCTCTATTTTTAATGATGATTATGATCAATTTTAAAACTAACTTGGATTTGGATCTCTTCAACAAAATCAGATTTAGATCTTTGCAATCCCTAATAATGTTGTTAGATAAATAAGAATATTTAGCTAATCCTATTATTAATAGGATTTGAATTTCTTTGCAGCGCCTTTTAAGCAACAGAAGTAGCTCTCTTATTGATTTGAAGATAAGGGTGAAATAAGTGAGAAGAATTGTTTTTAAATACCATAGAAAGAATTATTTAATCAAAATTTATTAGTAATAAAATTTTAAATACCATAGAAACAATTCTTTGTATGGAATTTTAATATTTAGCTAAGATCACCTATTTTTGGATAAAAAAATAAGATTTCGTAATATAGGCATCATTGTTTTCTTCACCATGTGCTTATAATATTTTAAATTTTATTGTGGATTAGAATAGTTCAAACTTTATAAGGGTATTTTTGTCTACCGAAAGATTTTTCCGAACTCGTGCTTTTAAAGGGAGTATGATTACTATTATTTAACAAAAGAAAAAATTGCTTCAAGGCCCAAAATTTAAGTTTCAATGTGCCTCAGCCCTCCTACTTCCCCCAATGTGTTACAGCCCCTATTATTTAAAAAAATTATGTCCAGGCCCATCTCCTCAAGTTTTAATGCAGTCTCTTTCAAAATCCCGATTTTAGCCTCTCCCCTACACCTCCCTCCTCCTCCTCTGCTTCCCCCCTCAGCCCCCTCCCCCGTCTCCCTCCCCTCCCCCGCCTCCCTCCAACACCTCCTGCCTCCTCCTCCGGTCCCCCTCAACCCCCTCCCCTGCTTCGCCTCCCTCCTACACCTCCATCCTCCTCCTCCGGTCCCCCTCAGCCCCTACCCCGCCTCCCTCCCTAGCTTCACCTCCCTCCCCACCCCAACTTCCCTCCCCCGCTTCGCCCACCTCCCTTCCCTGCTGCACCTCCCCCCATACCTCCCTCCCCCTCCTCCGGTACCCCTCCCCCACCTCCCTCCCTCACTCTATTGTCAGCGCCGTCCCGAGAAACTTCGTGTCTCATGTTAACTATTATAGTTAATATGTTAACTATTATAGGTAACATATTAACTATTACAGTTCACATGTTGATCTCAAAAACATATTTATGAAATTATAATAGTTAACAAGTTATCTATAACAGTTAACATGTTATCTATAACAAGTAACAAGTTATCTATAATAGTTAACATGTTATCTATAATAGTTAACATAAGCTGGGATGAGCTGGCATAAGAAAGAGAAATGATAAAATTGGGATTTTAAGACGTGGCATGTCTAATCATGAGCTGACATGTCTAATCATGAGCTAGAATTATGATGGAGGACCCTGAACACATTTTTTAAAAAAAAAAGGGGGCTGCAACACATAAAAAAAATGTGAGGGGCTGGGGCACATTGAAACTTAAAATTTGAGGTCTAGAAGCAATTTTTTCTTAACAAAATCCATATTTTTAGATCTACCCATGTGTATCAAGAACTTAAAAAATTCAAGTAAAGTCCTCAATACTTGCAGACACTTTAAGCTTCGGAAATGGATAATCTAAAAAATAAAAATAAAAATTACCTCCATATTATTACTTTAGCCCAACTATCCTGTAGCATCGAAAATCCCATGCTCTATATATTCCATTTATTTGAAAAAAATATAAAAAATTCTTTTTTAACTTAAAAATTCTTAACTAAATCCTAATAAAATACTGTAACAATATTAGTCCCACGTATTTTAAAGGGCCTTCACATTTGCTCGAAAAGAAACAGAAAGTAAGGTGTATCTTTCCTCAGTTATTCAAATCCATTTATTTGCAAGTATAGTTTTTCTTTTTCGTGTTTATTGCTGATTAAAATTTGCTATTTTTCTATCTTGGTTATTGTTTAGGGCCTGTTTGTTTGCACGGATGTAATTATGAAGTAGCTGAAGTAAAAGAAATAGAGGCTACTTCTGCTACTTTCAAGCAAAAAAGTATGTTTGGTTCTCTGAAAAACTTATTTCAAATACTTCCTTAAACGCTTGTGTGGCGCCTACGTGTCATCATTACTTCTAAAATATTTTTCCAATCTTTAATACTCAGAAGTAGCTCGGAAGTAGTTGAAATGCAATATTAATTAGGAAATAAATAATTTTTTATTAATATTTCCTTTATTAGTTACTTCTAACAACTTTTCATTGATAAAATTGTTCTTAACTTTTAACAATTATTTTGTAGTAATTTGTTATGGACGATGAAGAGAACAGTTTGTCTATTAATTCTTTGTCAAAATACCACATTGTTGTTACGATCAAAGGAGCAAGGAAGTTTTGTGCCTCGAGAAACCAAAACAATCGCCGAGAAAGATAAAGAACCAACCAAAATCAACAGCACAAACAATCCAACACGAATTTTACGTGGTTCGGCGAGATGCCTACGTCCACGGGGCAAGGAGGGGAGAGTTTTCACTATTAGAAATCAAGAGGAACAAACTAGGGTTACAAATCTCTCATAAACCCTCAACAATCAACTCTCAATCTCTCCAATTGCTCCTAGAATAGAAGCCCAAATAAAACTCTCTCAATCTGCTCAAATTCGTCCTTGCTCTTAACCCTAAAAAACACCCAAAAGGTATTTATACAAATCCAAAATGAAGCGGGTTAGAAAACAGACCCAACTCAAAACCGCAGCGTCGGTCGACCGGTGCGGTCGACCGCGATCCATCTTCGGTCGATCGGCCCGGTCAACCGCCCTCCATCCAGCAGCACTCTCCAATGTCCAGAGAGTCTGTCGGTCGCCCGCGGGGGTCGCCCGGCCTATCTTCGGTCGACCGCGTCGGTCGACCGGCCCTGATCCAAACGTCCAATGACTCCCGTGCACGAATTCGGTCGACCGACCCGGTCGACCGGCAATCTGTCTGCTGCACAGTAAGCCTGTTCTGTCAATTCTACAAATCTCCACCTCGGCGAAGATTTCCCAAATCTGAGCCGACACCGAACAAACCAATGCCTCAACTGCTGCATCCAGTACGCCATGGCAACGGACTCATGACAACGGACTCCATCCACAACACGCTGCATCCAGTACGCCATGGCAACGGACTCATGACAACGGACTCCATCCACAACACGTCGAGACCCAAACGGGAGTGCGAACACTCAACCCCAAAACAACTGTGCCTTCTCACCAAACAACTGAGCTTACACCGACTACACCAAATGCCTCACTTGCTGAGACCCAAATGGGAGTGCAAACACTCACCCCAAATGTCGATGTCGCTCACCAAATCGGCTGCATCATATAGACTGCCTACATATCCTCTCCGAGGAATCAAGCCTTCACGTAGTTCACCCAATGGCCTCCAAAGGCCCTCAATCCAACCTGCGGCTGATAGCATCATCAACGGCCCCAAACTGAAGTGATCCAAACACCTCCACCTGAGGTGAAACAATGGCCGTATCCAAAACATATCCACCAGCTGCATCCAAATCAGCCACCTCATCATCTGCACCTATAAATAAATGACTCCCTCGCTGTGCCACCTCAGCTAGAATCCCAACTAATGCAGAATGACCTGGAGTATGTGGGAGAATCCCCACCCAATGTGGAGTAGCATCAACCTCCACCCACTGCGATATCCCTCTGACCTGATCAATACTCTCCACCTGCCAAGAGTTCCAAAGTGACAAACCTGCTCAGAACAAACTCAGAAGCTCCCAACTGATAGCCGAATGAACTCCTGAATCCCAAATGCGCAATCGGATCCAATCTCACATCCACGATGTGACCAAGTGCTGGGTAGCCAAATATCCGACGCCGACCAAAATCTGAAACAGCTCCACTAGATCTAACAACTCTATACGCAGCAGTCGGTAACCTCATAAGATAGCCCAATCGTGTCGAAGCCCGAATACCAGATCCACTGCTCGACAACCAACGTCGATCCTCCTCCAGAAAAGAACGGCACACTAAATCCGCCATCTCATCACGTCGCCCCATTGTTTCCTCTCCTAAGAAGTGTCTCCAACTGCCATGAGCTCGGCACCAATGCAAGAAAGGACTCCTACTAGAATAAGTACGACTGGTAACCTTTCTGCCCATACACCTCCTCCATCTGTTGCGGACTACTAGGGCTTTATACCAACGGGACTTGGTTGCAACCCAAATATGCCTAGTACAATCCCCAACATAGGAAACAAGATAACGATTACCTCCCGATGATGCCTCCTCGGAAAGCCCCCCAATGCTTGACTGAACACCTCCAATAAGACCCCTCGATCGGTGGATAGAAGTGCTGAACTCCACCTCGGTCTTCTTGCTCATCCCAATGTGCTCACAGGACTTTAATCTGCAGGCCATAGCACTCCTCAACAACCTGTGCACGGTATAACAAACCATATACCCCAGCACCAACCAATGCCACAGTCTAGCCATAGAAGTCGTCAGCGTCCTATCCACTACCGTGCTCCCAAGTAGATAATACAAGTTACTCCTCCTGACGCCCTTCATCACAATCATGGACCCCGATGTGACCTTCAAGCGAGAATCCGCCAAAGTCACCCTATAGCCTGATGCCTCCAATACCCCAAGTGAAATGATGTTCTTCCTCAGTTGAGGAACAAACCTCACATCAGCCAACTCCCGAACCATCCCGTCACTCGTCCTAATCCGAACTGTACCAATACCACCAATAGGGCACCTGTGATCATTACCCATAAAAACAGCATCCCCTCTTTCCAACTCCTGAAAGCTGGAGAACCAATCCCTTCTAGGGCATATGTGGTAAGTAGCACCAGAATCCAACATCCACTCGGTGGAGTCGGCAACATCGACTGACGGAAGAGCTGGGCACGAATAGCCTAAAGAATCCGAATCTGAAACGTCGCCACTAGCCTTGCACTACTGCAAAGGGGACTTTTGGCGACGGACAATTCCGTCGCCAAAAGTCCAAAATCCGTCGCTAAAAGTTTTAGCGACGGAAAAAAAGATATTCCGTCGCTAAAACTCCGTCGCTATTGTGAGGGTAGGTAAAGCCCCTTTTAGCGACGGAAAATCCGTCGCTAATTTATAGCGACGGAAATATAGCGACGAAAAATCCGTCGTTTATTTATAATTTTTTGACGATGGTATTTTCCGTCGCTATATAATTATCCGTCGCTATAAGTTTTGGCGACGGATTTTCCGTCGCCAAAACTAACTTTTGGCGACCGTATTTCCGTCGCCCTATGTCTGTCCCTATTTAATTTTCCGTCGCCAATAATTATTGGCGACGGAATATCCGTCGCTGAAAACCTATCTGCCGTGTCAGTTTTCCGTCACTAAAAGTTGTTTTAGCGACGGAAATTCCGTCGCTAAAAATAATCAGAAATTTTTTTAAAATTTTTTTTGAAAATTAGAAATTCCTGTATAATATATTTCACAACAATAACCTGTACAATATATTACACAACACAAGCATATATAACACATATTTCACGCATATATAACAATTATTTCACTAAAAACATAATAAATATCCCAACATTTATAATGTTATTTATACAGCACACCCATTGTTTTTAATGTTAAAACAAATAAACTCAGTCCCGATCATCATCATCCTCATCACCAACTCCACCTTGTCGAGAAGTCCCAGCCTAAAAAAATAAAGAAAACGTTATAGAGCAATACGTACATCATCAAAAACTGAATTTTACAGTAAAGTAACAAATTATAAAACAACAAGGCATAACATGCAAGTATAGCAATAATAGAGTATCATGGCATATTCTTACATATTATATGATTCAGAGAGAGTATCATGGCATATATTTATGTATTATACGCAAGCACGCACATGTTTTTAACAACGCACGCACCCATACCTATCTCCACCGACACGCACACACGCACGCACGAGTACCCAGCTCAACCCAATCCCCACACTTCCCCCTCCCCCACCACGACCAAACCCAACATCAATCACGCACATAACGATCACGACAATACAACACATGCAACACCACAACACAACAATAATAACACCACCACCACCATAATAACAATCCCCCAACCCCACCCACGAACCAACCAAACTCCTACCCCCCACCCCATCCCCCTCCATCATCATCACCACCACCACCACCACCACGACGAAAACACCCACCAACCAACAACATAACCAACGACCCTACACACGAACGCCCCACAACAAAACAAAATAACAACCAACTAACCAACTCACTAGCCAATACAACCATCGCTACACACGCACGCACCATCAACACCACCATCACATAAAAACATTAAGTATATAATTTTAGTTGTGTTTCGGAGAGAGATATAGTTTGTGTGTAACAGTTTGTGTGATATCATTTAGTCACATGGCATACTCGTAACTAAGTAAGAATTTTATATTTAATTCATTTAATTAAAAAAGAAATATATATATATATATATATAGATATATATATTACCTGATCCGCCAAAAACCGTCTCCTATATGCCTCCTGAGCATCAGAAGGTAGAGTCGATATGAACTGGGTGAATTCCAGCTCCCTCTGCTCCCGACGCCTCCGTTCTTCCTCCGCCATCTGGAGTAGCTCCGACTCCCGACGCGACTGCCAATCTTCCATCGCTTTCATCCGCTGCTCCATAGTCGGGTCCTGAGAAGAACTGCATCCTGGTGGAGCTGCAGACTCGTAGGTGCTACTGGACTCGTACGGCCGATGCTCGGATCCTCTCCACCTGTATCTGTTCTTCCTACTCGGTCCAATGACCGTCTCGAAAATATGAGTGTACAGTGTGTGCAATTTCTATATAATTAGCGATATAATAGTTACGATAACCCCACACAATCACCTCACCCTCATTGTAACCATCACCCTAACCCTAACCCTAAACCTCACCTTCACCATCCCCTAACCCTAAACCTAAACCTAACCCTCAACCTCAACCTCAACCTCAACCTCACCCCCACCCCCACCCTAACCCTAACCCTAACCCTAACCCTCAGCATCACCCCCACCCTCACCCCTACACCAACCCTAAACCTAACCCTCAACCTCACCATCACCCCCACACTCACCCTCACATAACCCTAACCCTCATCTAACCCTAACCCTCACCCCTACGCTCACCCTCACCTAACCATA
>BQKN01050523.1:34864-59085 GCA_022839385.1 Asparagus kiusianus | reverse complement strand
CCCTAACCCTAACCCTAACCACTAACCCCTAACCCTAACCCTAATTTTTTTATATTATAATTTTAACAATATGACCCCTACGCTCACCCTCACCTAACCATAACCCTCACCCTCACCTTCACCCTCCCCTAACCCTAACCCTAACCCTAACCCTCACCCTCCCCTAACCCTAACCCTAACCCTAACCACTAACCCCTAACCCTAACCCTAACCCTAACCCTAATCCTAACCCTAATTTTTTTTATATTATAATTTTAACAATATGAATATTTTTTATTAGGGTTTGATTTTTCCATAATTTTTGGATATTGCAAAAATTAAACTATATAACTATAATCTTAATTTATTATTAGGGTTTTAATTTTTATTAGGGTTTTGATTTTTCCATAATTATTGGGTTTTGCAAAAATTAAACTATAAATAATATTGAGGGGGGATGGGAAGGGGGTACCTTGAGAGAGAGGGGGGAGAGAGATCGATGGCGGCGGCGGCGGCGGCTCCACCTAACGGCGGCGGCGACGAGAGGGGGGCGCGGGTCTGGGAGATCGAGAGAGAGGGGGAAAGAGAGGGGGGGGTGGCGGGTCTGAGGTGCGGCGAAGGCGGCGGCGAAGGCGGCGGCGTGGTTGGGGGGTTAGGATCTAGGAGAGAGAGAGGGGGAAAGAGGGGGGGGGGGTTCTCGGGTTCTGAGAGAAAGAGGGGGGGGTTGGTATCGGTAAACATGGGCGCGGGGTGCCCAAAATTTTGGGCGCCCGCGCCCGAAATTTTTTTCCCACCGAAAAGTATTAGCGACGGAAATTTCCGTCGCTAAAAACAGTATTAGCGACGGAAATTCCGTTGCTATATTGGATATACTGACGGAATATATTATTGTCGCTATTATTTTAGCGACGGAAATATTCCGTCGCTAAAATATAATATTCCGTCGCTATAATTGTATTTTCCTACGGCTAAATAGCGACGGAAATTCCGTCGCTATAAGTTATGTTATAGCGACGGAAAATTCCGTTGCTAAAAATCCGTAGGCAATAATCCATTTTCCAGTAGTGTTGGCAACATTCACCTCTGAAGCTTGAATAGCTTTCCCTTTATTCTTCACAGCTTGCAACTTTGGGCATTCGGCTTTCCAATATCCATCCTCTCTACAAAAGGCACACTGATTCCTACCAACTGCAGGATGCCCCCCTCTAGACTGCGACCTTCTTCCACGGTTTGGACTTTTAGCTATTGCAACCAATGCCCCCGCAACCGGCTCGATGGAAGTCTCCTTGTCCTTCTTTCGAAGTTGATAGTTCACTAGGGCTGCGGTGACCTCACTATACGAAAGAGATGCCTTCCCATTAATAAGAGTGAGGACAAAGGTCTCATATTCCTCGTCGGGCAAGGAACTCAATAGCAACAATGCTTTATCCTCATCTTCAACAATGACATCTACGTTCGCCAAATCTGCAAGTAGCTTCGTGTAGTGGTTCATGTGATCACTAATGGATGTCCCCTTCTTCAATTGGAAGCGATAAAGCCTCCTCTTCAAATGCAAACGATTTTCGACGCTCTTTGTCAAATATTTGCCCTCTAGGACCTCCCAAATATTCTTTGCTGAAGTTTCATTCATCACATCATATTTAAGGTCTTGGGTAAGGCAAGACCTAATCACACCACACGCCGTTCTATTCATTTTATTCCAAACCTTTTCATCAATGTCGGCCGGTTTCCCGTCCAACTCCAATGTATCTTCCAAATTTTGCGCATTTAGCGCATCCATGACTTCACATCGCCAAAGTCCAAAATTATTTGTGCCGTTGAATTTTTTCACATCTTTTTTATAGAATGTATATTCAAACTTTGGACGACCTTCACACCAGAAGAACCCTCCCTACTTTTATCTTTTTCAGCCATATATCTCAAAGCACTACCAAACCAATGCGGAAACAAACGAGAAATAGATCCAAACTGAAAAAAGATGAGATTTTTACCAAAAAGATCCCACCTTTATCACCAACTGAAGCCCTAGAGGAACTTCCAAAGCGATCTACTCTTCCAAAATAGCCCAAGCGTAGCCTGAAGCTCTGATACCAATTGTTGTGCCTCGAGAAACCAAAACAATCGCCAAGAAAGATAAAGAACCAACCAAAATCAACAGCACAAACAATCCAACACGAATTTTACGTGGTTCGGCGAGATGCCTACGTCCACGGGGCAAGGAGGGGGGAGTTTTCACTATTAGAAATTAAGAGGAACAAACTAGGGTTACAAATCTCTCATAAACCCTCAACAATCAACTCTCAATCTCTCCAATTGCTCCTAGAATAGAAGCCCAAATAAAACTCTCTCAATCTGCTCAAATTCGTCCTTGCTCTTAACCCTAAAAACACACAAAAGGTATTTATACAAATCCAAAACGAAACGGGTCAGAAAACAGACCCAACTCAAAACCGCAGCGTCGGTCGACCGGTGCGGTCGACCGCGATCCATCTTCGGTCGATCGGCCCGGTCAACCGCCCTCCATCCAGCAGCACTCTCCAATGTCCAGAGAGTCTGTCGGTCGCCCGCGGGGGTCGCCCGGCCTATCTTCGGTCGACCGCGTCGGTCGACCGGCCCTGATCCAAACGTCCAATGACTCCCGTGCACGAATTCGGTCGACCGACCCGGTCGACCGGCAATCTGTCTGCTGCACAGTAAGCCTGTTCTGTCAATTCTACAGGAAGGAGGGAAATTGGAGATTCATAGGAATTTATGGTCATCCAGAGTTTCATCGTAGGCGAGAGGTAAACAATTATTTTGAAGCTATGTGGTTGAAGAATTCTTCTTGCTCTCAAGTGACGAGATGTCATATCAGCATGAAACTGGTTGTAACGTGCTAGATCAAATTAAAAAGCGTGACGTGACTTTAAAATTGTGGAAGGAACATGTGTTAATTACTTCCTAGTAATATTTCCAAATGCTATCCAAACAAAAAAAAGTAAATGAAGAGGAAGAAGTTCTACTTCCATTACTTCTAAAAATATATGAAACAAACAAAAAAAATTGCTATTTCCTCTACTTCTTACTTCATAGTTTTGAAAGTTACTTCTATAACATACTTCTTACTTCCAATACTTTCATTATTCAAACAAACCCTTAAAAGACGATCTCCAGGTTGTTCTCCAGATAATTTTTTAATAATGACGAATGACTATGGACTATGTACAACACCAACTTAATGCGCTAGATGTTCAATTCAAGAGCCAAGAGAATAAAACCAAATCTATCAATATCAATGATGACAGCACATGTCCTCTAAAGAAGCAACGAGCAAGAGAAAGCTTAATCAACTTGTTCAGCAATGTAGAAGATTAGATGCCAGACTTAGTGAAAATAGTAATATGTAACAACAAGGATAGCATTACTTATCGCTGCTTATCAGAAAACCCCCCTTTGTATCTGAAAAAAAAAACTCCTCAAAAGATTTGAACCACAAATTTTCACTACAAATAAAAAAACCTATGTAAAAATACTCGTCCATGTGAAAACATTGCAATTAACACTTTTAGGGTTTTTTTGGATAGATTCTTGAAGTTTAAAGGATTTTTGGATACCCCTAGACTTAAGGTGGGTTTTCAAATACTTTAAAACTTATGGGGGATTATTTAAAAAAAACACAAAACGCGTTTGAGAACCGTTGTGTTTTTCTGTCCAAAACCACAACAAAGCCCACATTTCAACTGGTTTCTCAAAACCACATAAAGGTGTTTTTCTCCCGTCGTTTTCATTTCTCCCAAAGCATCAACCCAAGCTCTCAGATCTCAGCTTCGTCGTCGCTCAAATCTTGGCCGTCGACGTGTCACCCAAATATTGGCCGTCGCCGTCATCGTCGCCGCCTTCCAAAGCTTGTTGTCGTGGTCGTGGTCGTTGTCGTCGCCCAAGCTTCAGATCTGGTCCCTTCCGCCGTCGCCATCGCCTCCAGATCCCGTCGTCGTCTCCCGTAGATCCCGTTGTAATCATTCTCAACTCTTGATTTGATTATTTTTTACTTTTTTCTGAATTTATGGATTGTTTTGGTAATTTATTCACTCCTCTCCCCTTGATTAACTCCCACTAATCACCTTCCAATTTCGGTTCACATGGTTTACTTAATACGAGGGCTATGAGCCTTGTTTTTGTTGATTTTGTTTGGACGTGAGAGGAGAAACTGAATGGAAACAATTTGATGAAGCCTAGAAGAAATTTGATCTCAAAATGCTTTATTTTGTGTTATGGGTTGGTTTTGATTTTAATTTTCAGTATGGAAATTTTGGAGGAGAGGAGGAGAAGGGGGCAGGTTTGTACTTTTAATTCAAGATTTGATTTTTTTTATTTCAATCATCAATTTGTGGGAAATTAGGGTTGAAGACCAGGAGCAAAATAATCTCTTGAATTGTTGACATCATGATCTACCTCATAGATTTGATTTTGGCTAGATTCTGATTTGTCTTGTGATCATCCTCACAGCCAAACTTAAGTCTTAGCACAAAACCCCTTGGTACTACACTTGTCAGTGTTATCTCTTCTCAAAACTACAACGGTGTTTTTAAAACACTTTGGGAGAAAAAACAAAACATCAATGTGTTTTTCTAGAAAAACACAACACCAAAAACACATTGGTAACCAAACAAACCTAGTAATCATCAAGAGTTATGGGTTGTTTTTTGATATTTAGCCAATATCAATTCGTGAAGAGCTTTATTCGTTAGTACTTGAACCGCTGAAATCTTTAAACAAAAATTTAATTATTGCGTACAAAGAAGTTTTGAGCATTGCTTAATTTGGTGAGTAATTTTATTTTTTATTTTTTACTATAGTATTTTTTACTATAATAATAACCTTCCATTGCCATTGTTAACATAACTTAAAATCTCTAATGCAATATTGTTTCTATATAACTTTTTTTAACTAATGAGTTTATTCAATTTTCTGGTCAAATAAGATATCATAACAGACTGATGTTTTCATTCACCTATGAAGATTAGAATTATATGTCAATTGATGTCAAAATAATAAATTGTAATGTAAAATATTCTTATAAGCAACATTTCAACCCTCTAAATTTTATATTAGCTTATATTTTGAACATTTTCAAAATTTTATAACCTTTTAAATTTTATCAGCACTCATTGATAAGCTTTAATATTTTTTATGCACAAATGGACTGGACATGAACGCATAGTGTGTAAGAGGAGTACTATTAAACTCCTAATTTTAAGCATTTAATTATTAAAACAAACTAACTTTTTATTTATTTATCATTTCCTTCCAATTTTGATTAAGTCAACCAAAAATTGGTCGGTATTGAAAATCTCATTTTTAAGTAACTCACTACTACAAAAGGCCTTATTAGCAATGGTTAGAACCGTTTCAAATAAGCATATTTGTAACGGTTTCAACCGTTTCTAATACATTAGCAATGGTTAAAACCGTTGCAAATGATCCGTTGCTACTAATGCCGTTGCAATTAGCTTATAGCAACGATCAACAACCGTTGCAATAGTTCGCAACCGTTTCTATTAGAGTTTTTTTATAAAAATTTAAAAAATCCACGTCAGCAAAACTCAACCGTTACTAAAATGTATTACCAACGGAAAGCAATCGTTGCTATAAGGTTTAAATTTTTATTTCATAAAAAAAAATAATCGCGTCATTAAATTCCAACCGTTGCTAAACTGTATTAACAACGGAAAGCAACCGTTCCTATAAGATTTTTTTAAAAAAAATCAATAATATATAATAGCAAAAAATATTATAGCTTATTCTATTAATTACTCATAGCATTGATATTCACCTATTTTGCATCAGCTATTTCATCCACTTCAAACGTGACAATCATTCAAATGAAACAAATCATTACCATTGTAAAAAATGTAACTTTGATCACTTAAAAAAAGAACTAAGAACTGTTTCATACAACCTGTGCGAGCAAATCCAAAAATTAATGAACAATCACAAAATTTTTAATTTAGACCATTAATTTATAAGGTTCCCAACTCTACACAGTAAAACTTCTAAGACTCAATAACAAATCTAACAAACAAAAATTATCCAAATGACATATGATAGTAAAGAAATAAACAATGACTAAGTAGTATTCAAACGATAAAGTTCAATGAGGCCGTGGCTTATCAATTTTACAATTCGTTCATTCATAATGTTTAATCCGATGACTTCTCCCACCACTCCATTGTAGCAAATTTGAGTCTCCTCAACCATTCATCGCCTTGCAACCTCCATCCATATCATGCATGTGCCTGGCCAAAATAGTAGAGATTAGAGACTAAAGCTATTTATCTCATTTTCATGGAGTTCAACTAGAAACGAGAATATATATATATTTCACATGGAAAGTTTTGAACTAACGGAACAGTCTATGTTATTGGTATTTGACCATGTCTGTTGTATTATATACCGTATCCCCTACATTTTACAAATTTGCCGTCCCCCATATCCATATCTGTGTCTACATCTGAGTTCATGTCCCTACCTAGGTGTGTGATCAATAAACTCGGTTATTAATTCAGTCAATTTTCACCGATGATCATCAGCAACACATTCCCACAATTTTTTTTTAATTTTCCAATGGATGCTATTGATCCAGTCAATTATTTGCCATGATCATCAATAATATTTTTCCATGATTAGGAGATTAAGATTTTTTCTATCTTTTTATTAACAAAGCTATAAGACAAAAGCACAAGCTGAAAAAGCCAACTCACAGGAAAAGGTGCATGGTCAATAAAACTCAGTTACTAATCCAGTCAACTTTCTCCCATGATCATCAACATTCCCACAATTAGTATTTTCAATTTTACAATTGATGATCATCAACAAGATATTCCCATGCTTGATTTCAAAGAAGAAACTTGCAATACCTGATAGTTCATGAAAGTTTCAACTAACTCCACTGTTTGATATGACCCCAACAGAGTTGACTGATACCTAAAAAGAACAAAGGGATAGAATAAGCAAAGAAAACTTGAATTACAGTTGATTATGTTGGACATTGATAGGAGAAGCTAGCAGCAACCCAATAAGATTAAAAATAGTAACTTTGATATACTCATGCTATACTCGTATAATATAACCATAATCTCAAAATATATAGGCAACCATAGTTTTAAACACACATTAACAAGCATCATGTTGATAATCATATATCCACTTAGTGAACTTCCTTCCTCGAATGGCATTATTGCATACAAACTGTGTCTGCCTTATAAGAAGTCATATTTTCTTTTTATCATTTGTTATGAATACTTCACTATGCAAACTTGTGAGACAGAACTCATCACAATGGCTGAAAACATCATTAACTTGCAAAATAAAAATAATGTCGTAGGCCCAAATTAAATCGTCTCCCTATTCTATTTAATAAGTTGGGGGCTAGTAGCCTAGTATATTAGTCTTTTACCCAAAACCCTCCATTTGTGGGGAACAATACTTTTTCTTTTTTTGTTTTGTTTTGTTTTGTGGTGGTGGTAGTGTGTAGGTAGGTGGGTGGGGGGGGGGGGGGGGCACCCAAAATTTCATGGGTGTCATCTGATTTCCAAAGTTGACGGAAGCTTTGTGCAAAACTCCCAAAAGTTCAGAGGGCTTGTGTTATGACCCTAAAAGAAACTATACAATATGGAATTTAACTACAGTATGCTACCATAGACTGTTCCGTTGTTAATACAGGCATGATTACATCCTTTGGAAGAAATAATTTATTAGCTATTGTTAATATATTTGAACTTGTAAAATATATTCGAACTTGTAAAATTTCCCTATTTTAAACATATAATAGCAAGTTGGATATAAAAATAGAGAATATGATGTACCTGCATCCAATTATTGTGGTTGTCTGTTTAATCCAGCCATGGCTTGAAAGCTAGACACTATCCTTTGCATTTCTTGCATTTGATAATCTCTTTCTTCTTTTTCCCGTGCCTTTTCTCTTTCCGCTTCCTCAGCTCTTTTCTGTATCTCCTCGTGTAACTCTTGAATTTTCTTATTAGCAGCATATAACTCTTGGATTTTCTGGTTAGCAATATCTAGCTCTTCTTGAAGTTGGGAGTTGTTTATACTACTCTCGACGTTATAGGATGTAGAAAACTGGTGAATCATTGTCCTTCCTTTGTATCCAATACCATATCCTCTTTCATATCCCCCATGGTGCTTTCCCGCTAGCTCATCAAGAACAGTTAATAGTTTCAATTGACGAGCTTTTGTTATGGATCTACATCTTGAAGTTCAACTCTGAGCTCCTCAATCCTTTTAATAACCTTCTCCTGTACTTGATTAAATTCATTAACATACAACATATATTGTATATGATTAAGTTAAAATAAAATCACAAACAAAACTTACACAAACATCTTGAGTTTTCTTATGTGGATAGTCTCCAAGACCCATCTTTTTCTTATGGCACTTAATAAATATATCAAACTCATCATAATTTTCTGGATCTAACTCCTTCTGTAAAGCAGGAAAAAGAAACATGAATGAGCTAATTAAATATTAATAACTAGATATGTGCATCTTGACAAAATATTTAATTCTTATTGTTGTCAATTACCAATTTACGTTTAGTTCGGGCCATGGACTTTTGTCCCAAACAATGCCGAAGTTTCTTTTTTAAAACATTTTGTAAATTTCTAGCAGCTTCATCCTGTAATAAGAAATGACAGAAAATAACAAATCAAATTGTTTTCTCTACATGTATTCGTTATAATATATTATGAGCAATTTTCAATTATACATATTTTGATTTACAACAAGAAACCTGAATAAAAAATAAACTAATTGATATACATTTCTAAATTTAAAACTTACCTCTTTGTTGGGATTGTCTATATAGTTCACAAAGTCTTCCCACTCCCTACGAGTGATCCTCTCAAAGTTAATCTGATCACGCTGCTGAGGAGACGCATCTTTCCATTCATTGTAATACTTTTTCTTTATTTTTGCTTTCCAAGATCTTACTTCTGACTGCACTGTATATGGACAAAAAAATCATAAAGAAAAAATCAAATATATAATCTTACCTGTAAAAGAATTGTAGTAGGCAATGAGAAGCACGTCCTTTAGAACACGATCAAGAATTTTGAGTTAGAAAATTAAGATCCCTCTGTAAAAAAAGGTAAATAAAATTAGAAATTGATAAGGAAATTTTAAACTAGATACTAAAATAAAACCATGACAAAAAAATTATATTTTGATGGTCCTAAAGATATAATCAAATTGTATGCGTTTTCTTGGAAATTTTCACTTGGCACATATTAATTCTCAAATTAATCAACATGAAATTAGAGAATTACTGATATTTTGCAATAAAAGCTCTAGTATCCACAATTTTAAGGATTTTTAATTTGAAAGACCAAATAAAAAGAACATAGAATTACAACAATTAATATGAAAAAATATCCAATTTTTACAAACCCATCAAGAATAACCAACTCCTTGAAGATCCAAGTCCAAAATTCAATCTTTAAACAAGATCAAAAAAAATTCCCAAATAGCAGTTCAAAATCGTTTATGTTGACCAACAAGCATGAAAAAAATAAAAAAGGATCTAATTCAGCAATACTACAGAGAGAAACGCAAGAAATCAAAGATTAAGAAATATTTGTGATGAGCGATTTAGAAGTAGAAGAAGAGGCGGTTCTACGTACCTGAGCGAGTGGGAGCAGAGAAGTCAAAGGGTTTCCCTCTATTCCTAATTTCTTGAAGCGGGTTGATAGAGATTGGAGGGAAAAAATTTCCATTGATAATCGGAGGGAAAAGATTTTTTTTGATGAATTTAGAGGCGCCGTAAAAATTTCGATCGCGTGAGCTTCCCCCCCAAAATATCTCCTCCGATCCCGTTCCAGACTCTCCTGATCCTTTCCCATTTATTTCAAAGAAGTACATTATTTTATTATTAAATTAAGTCAGTTTTTAGTTGGGCCCGTTTCAAATAGAAAGTTATTATTAGACCCACTTAAATTAGGTTCTATTAGAAACAATTAACTAAAATAGTGTTGCTAATAGACCCAATTGTAGTAGTGACTATCTGGAATTTGCAATTCCAAAAAGTTAAATATCTAATCATGAAATAATTGCCTTTGATACTATGATTAAATTCTGATTCTTTGATGTTTTGAATAGCAAATATTAGATTTGAGGTAGTTACAATCACATAATAACTTCCATAATTAAGGTTATGTTTGGTAACTAAGTCTTCTTCTAGCTTTTTGTTTTCATTTTGCCAAAAAAGAAATGAAACTTGCTCGGAACTGGGCTATTTTTTGTCACGCGAAAACCTATCTAATCCATAACGTAATGGTTATCTCAAAACACCTAAAAAGTGTTTTGAGTTTTCAGTATGTCTCCAGTTTGAAATCACCTCCAACTCACCACCGCTTACATGGTCACCACCGCAGAGCCGCTGACGTGAAGTCATCATGGCGAATCACTATTGTTCAAATCTTCGTTAAAGGTATACTATTTTCTCTCCTTCACGCTCTGATCTCTCCCTCTGTATCACTCCTCTTCAAATATTAGGTCTCTCCTTTATTTCCCCCTAATTTATTGTAAATTCTTTATCCTAATTTACGTGTTTTTAATGAACCTGATTTTGCCCTAGTCTCTATCAATCTCATTTTACCATAATTTTCTGTGACTTTTCCTAAGTATGAAGATTTTTTTGTTATATGAATTGTAAATATTTTATTTGTTTCTCCCACTTTTTGCTTAAAATTTCTCTTTTATGCTCACTAGTTCTAAGAAATTTGTATGAAGTGTTAGTTACTATTTTCATTTTTTGAGGAAGCTTTCAAAAATTAGTTTCTTCCTAATTTTAAGCAGGTTTATGTTAACAATTTTTGAATTTAATCATTTTTGTTATTATAATGCTTATATGGAGATTCTCCTATAATTATTTTCCTGTTCAATGTATATTTCTAGAATATTATGGGTTGAACTCACATGATTTAAGCTTTAATCTTAACTGATGCTATCAAGTTAATGTTTTTCGCTCAAATTAGGGGATGAAGACATCGTAGCTACTCGGGATCTTCGGCAACGTGGACGGTGTTGACCTCACCCCTTTGTGAAGCTCGCACCATGAAAGAAGAATAGATCTCAATTATTGAAGACCAAAAGTTGTTTTATTTCCACATGGGTTTATTTGCATACCCTCTAGTGAGAAGAAGATAACTCCAAGCAAGGAAGAAGTCGCTCTCGGCTATTTTGTCTAACCCAATGAGAGGATGGAACTCCTTAGGGAGTAATAGTTGCTCTTGAATGTTTAGAGACCCTAGCGCGCAAACTTTTGACGGAGAGGTTATAGGCCGATGAGAAAAGCCCAACAAAGATGAGGTATGTTACTCAAAGGAACAAGGAGAGCACAAGCTAGCCCAAGAAACCCTCTAAAGGAAGAGCAACTCTACTTTGGAGGAGAAAAGCTCAAACCTTAGGCAAGGAGATAGAGATAGAAGTTCTGGGGGATCCTCTTGAGTGTTGGCAAAAATTTTGGAGCCCTTTGATTTTTGGCTAAGGGGAGGTTAGTCACCTAGAACTTAAAATTAAAACTAGGATAATCTGTGGGATAAATTTTTAAGCTGTTAGTCACATAGAACTAAAACTAGAACAAAAATATCACAATTGACTAACACCTCCTAAGATTCTCTAATTATAGAGGATTTCCGTCTAGGTTGCTACTGTAGCAACCTAGACGGAAATTCCATCTAGGTTGCTCTTTTTCCCACAAAAAATTTCATTTTAAAATGTTGATTCCCTGTACATTACATTACATTCACGATATACACATAAATACATGATTCTTGTATATTTAATATACACATCCAATCCAATATAATCAATATTCAAATCCAATACACACATCCAACAATCCAATCCAAAATACACGTCCAACAATCCAGTCCAATATACACATTCAACAATCTATGCTAATATCTATTTTAGTAAAAACTTATATTATTTGAATATTTACAACATATACACTAGTAATGCCAAGTCCATCCATAACACGAGATGAATAACATAGAGTACGCAGCATGAATAAAAGTAGAGTACTATTACAAATAACAAATTGTTCATTACATTAAAAATAAAAAAACTCACATCTCGCGGTCGTCGGCAGCGTCACTATCCCTCGTACGAAGCTCTTGTGGTATTACTCTTGACAACTTATTATTCTGCACATACATGGCAACGAAACCACAAACTGGAAATGAAAAATATTGTCACATTTAGCTTCGACCATGAAAACAGTATCGTCATGTTTCATATAGCAACAAGCATTTGACATACTATAAATAAATTGAAGAGAGAGAAATCCCTGCACTTAAACCTGCACTTGAATTCTCATACTCGTATCAGATATAACACGAGCACGGTGGATTTTGCATTCAGAAGATATATAAAAGTTCAGAAGAAGCATGTACAGTATCAAGATTTGAAATTTGGCAGAGCAAACATGTTTTCCTAGTACAAATCCTGATTGTTTGAGCACTCAGAAAGGGCAACAAAGTTCACTCTATGGATCTCGAGACTTGAAAAATACAACATACGTACTTAAAAGAAAAATAAAAGAAAAAGAAAAAAGAAAAAACTCAAGATTCTTCATCGCTATCATTTCCAAATACTGATGGGACCTTTAAGGGTAACTTTTGCTTCTTGATTGGGCTGTATGAGCTCTGAGTAAAAGAAAATGTTAAAACAATGTCAGAAAAAATTATCAAATATCCAGGAAATGTCATTTGATAAAACTCTAAATAGTAATGTGTTTTCACTAATAAAAAATAAGGAGATTCCAATTCTAGAAGAAGTTTCAAAACCTTGGTCAGAATAGAATTCCAATTGCTACAAATCCAAAATTTAGAAGCAACTAAAGACTCAATATTCATTTACAACATAACTTGACAGTGGAGCCAGCAGGCCTATTTAGCGCAGAGTCGACGCGTGGTTCAACTATCGGATTTATCGGGGCCATGGTCCGAGAGCGAGCGCGGGCAGCAGGACGACCTCTCACTTCCTCTCCCTCTTTACAACCTACACATGGAATTTCAACAAACATTTTGTGAGGATAAGTGCGTATAGCCTTCCACCTTTTTCAGGTCTGGAGTTGGCGAATTCGATCGGCGATTGCCAGATCCAATAGCTCTTCGAAAAAGGACTCTGACAAACGTGTGCTGAGTTCCTCTTCATCGCTATCCGCCGCCTCATCCTTACCACTGGAAACATTTACATCTAAGCCTTCTTCTCCGGAAAGAAAGGAATTATCCCCTTGTTCCCTATTACGAGAAGGGCCAACAGGTTCTTTTCCTTTTCTCTTCTTATACTCAGCTTGATAAACCATTTGAGTAGCGATCCGAGCTGCAGCCTTAGCCATCAACTCTTCAATTGGCTTCACTGGAACAGGTTCATTGGCCGCTAATAACCAACGACAATATAAGAAAGTCAGCTCTAATTGGCGTTCAGCGACCGGAAGGCTAAATCTTGCGTCGATACAACCTGTAATGCTCCACAGCCACGCTCGAGCACCGTCCACCAAGCCGCCGTGAGTCCGAAGTCCTGGACTTGGGTTCCTGACATATACTTGATCTACCCGAGTTGTTGTGCAAACCTACACGGCAGATACGGTTCTATGTAACAATGATTTTTTACTCGGAAGATCAGATAACCCGGCCTAATGTTCACCAGCTAGTTAAAACATCCGACATCAAGGCAGGTCCAACCTGTACTAGGCCTCTCCACATCAACCAACGAATCACCATATTGGCCCAAAAATCGGGGGAAACATGTGGGGAAAACCCAGCATTTATGGTCCTGTAGTCGTTTCTTTATGTCCGTAAAGCCCCGTCCTTTCCACTTACAATCTTCTATCAGCTGTAGCAGGAGAACAGACTGGTCCGTAGTACTCGGCGCAAACATCATGTCAGAATGATGAAAGACAAACCACGCCATCAAATATGCATAAGGTAGCTCCACCTTCGCAATTGGAATTTGAGCCAAGGGCTTACCTCCTTCTTGTGTGAAAGTATTAACTACTTAGCGAAGACTATGGTGGATGTTGGCAATCATCGCCGGGAGAAAAGAAAGGTTTTTCCGGTGAGCAAGCTGAACAGCCGGGTAAAGTACTTCTACATGTAGAACATCCGTGGATTGATATGGGACTACGCATTTCTTTAACCAGATGGCAAGATAACCAGCCAACATAGTCGTTGTTGAATAGGTTTCATTGTATGCCATAAAAAAGTGTGAAACTTGGTCCCAACAGAGAAATCATCCTCGATACCAGCAGTGGAGTAGGACTGGGTGTTGGATTTCTTGATCAACTTATTAATCTCTGATGAAGTTAGTGGCCTCAACTCACAAATCGCTTCACCAGAACTACCGTCTAAATTCCTGAATAAATAATTTGCAAATCTCTTCAAGCTGATTTGCGATTTGCTCTTCTTCGATAACGGTTCGATACCTGCCAAGGCCGCATGGTCTCCCGATTCGAAGAGAAATACTCCTGGTACACCATATTTCCCATCGGTAAGCCTGAAACCTTATTCATCTCATGAAGAGCCAATCCTAGTTCCCTGCGTCTCGTCAAAAATGTGTTGGTAACAGGATTGTAAAGCTCTAACAAGGCGAGGAAATGGGGTATACTTATAGTTAATCCATACATAGTGGTGACCAGCTGCATATATACCGCTAGCCTTCAATTCTTCCCCCATTGAGCGAGAACATAGCCGGTTAAGCGAGACGACCAGAGTTTATCCGAGGAATGCACCCAACCATAACATCTGTGATTCGTGGCAGGCATCTCTCGTCCCAATCTCGCGAGGCGATTCTTTAATGTGTTAGCAACTGTAGATAGTTCAACTCGCGGCGGGTCACTCAGTCCCAATACACCGGGATGCAATCCGGTGACACGATTTTCGTTACTCGAACCAGGAGCAAAATGATGAGTGATGTATCTGTAGTGGACACGTTCACATTCCTCCGTCAAATCCTAGGACATCTCCTGTTTAACGGCTTTCCGTCGAAATTCAATTAGCGAGCGATGACGAGGAATGGGAGGGATATATAAAAAGCCCCCGTTGTCTTTGTGCAACCACTGTTCGGCTTGGAGAGGTACGATAATCGGGTCCTCGACAGAGTCGCCGAATAAATAATCCGGTTTCTTTAGGGGTTGAGTGGAGTTGAGATCCTCAACCAGGGGCGCATCGGTGATCAGTTGTCGTAAAGTACGATGATCTCCTCCACGTATCAACTTAGAGAGTTCTTCAGACCCACCCGGAGCAAATTGAGGGATAACTGGAATAAGCATGGGGTCTCTAGTAGAGGCATAAGCCTCGCTGCAACGGCCTTCCACCGCATTGGCGTTGATCGCCTTTGAAGGAAATTCGACTGAAACAAATAATGCGCATTCATAAAATGCAATTATGAAATTTCCTTTTTATCTATGCAGGCTTCGAACTCATCTCACTGATTGGTGAGGTATAGTCACGACCCTGTAATTGGTGAGACGATTTTAACGGTATCACGCGCGCGTAAGACAAGGCACACTGTCGTACAACAACGCGATAATAAATCTCGTCCCGCGTAACATAATACAATGTGAAATCACCCCAAATTAATTAAGACACATTTTGACCAAGCAAAACACGGCTATGAAGCGGCCACACCCATGGAGGAGAGTGACGGCTCTTCCCAATTGCCTCACCAAGGAGAACAAAGCGGGGATGCAATTTGCAGTATGGTATATTAATGTTGAATCCGTGGATAAAAGAAGTGAGGACGTTGTACCTGTGCAACTAAGAGGCTCTGGCTCAGGTGACTGAGTAGCAGAGCGACCTCTCGTGGCGCGTGATCCTCTCAGCGACATAGCTAATCTGTAAAGGAAATCAGTGGTTCAGATATGTCGAGAACAGAGAGGCAACAATCCAATAATCAAAAGAAATTTGTGATCTTT
The DNA here is from genome assembly GCA_022839385.1 of Asparagus kiusianus. Taxonomy (NCBI): domain Eukaryota; kingdom Viridiplantae; phylum Streptophyta; class Magnoliopsida; order Asparagales; family Asparagaceae; genus Asparagus; species Asparagus kiusianus. The sequence continues at coordinate 43,130 of BQKN01050523.1, read as the reverse complement.
TAACTGAAATTCTATAAAAATAGGATTTTTCTGGTAAAAATCCAATTAAATTTACGGATAAAAAAATTAGGATACAGAGTTTTATCAATACTCAAAAGTGAGTTAGTAGCTCCGGATCATGTTCGAATCAAGCCAAATCAAATGCTTCAAGTCGACGGATAGGCTATGATATTCAAATCGAGCCAGCAAACAAATCCAGTCATCAATTAAGGCCAGACAGAAAGATCAAGGGTGTTGGCTATCCCACGAGTTAAACAAGTTCTTTCAAGGTGAGAGTGTGATGTGCGCATTTATATTCGAACAACACAACGTAATATGACAACAACTCTTGGATATGCGCACGACAACAAGCCCACTCCTCAACCGAATGTCTCGAAGGAATTCAAACCCCGCCTACAAGACTAAATACAACCCAAGATTCCAAAATTTCGGCCACTTGTTGCAAATAAACCCCCCAACCAATTTATGGTCTTTTTACACAAAAACATTACTCAAATTTCGGCCATAACACCCCTCAAATTTCAGGCTACTTTTACACAAGAGCCCCCCCTCAAATCTCGGCCATAACATCCCTTAAATTTCAGTCCATTATTTGCACATAAAACCCCCAAAGTTTGGCCAATTTGGCAACAACATCCTCAACAATTTCGGCCATCTATATATGCATGAAATTAAGAAAGCATTGAAATCAAGAGTGAGGTAATTCACATTCAAATTTTTGGCCACTTCTCAAAAAAAATAAAATAAAATAAAGATTTGCGTTTTTCCCCAAATCAAGAAACTATATATCTAAATTTGAAGAAATCCTTTTTGTAAAACTTGATTAAACCATATAAGGAATACATTATAAACCACAATTAGAGGATCCAGAAGCTCAAACACATAAATATCATCATAAAAGTGTTTCTTAATGATCCCATAAATACAAACACATTGTTCAAGCTTAAAAATTGAAAACAAGGTATACTAACAAAAATATGATGCTTAAAAAAATCATCTTGATAAAAATTATATCAATTCATAAAGAATAAAACATGAAAGTCTATGAAATAGAATCATAAAAAAAATTATGAATGATAACTTTTCAAATGAAATACCAAGTATAAAATTGTTTTCAATTTCGTTTATAAAACTTAAATAGAAATCATCTTTAAGAACATGAAAAACTAAAAAGCTAAAAGAATTCATTCTTAAAGATTAAACATGTTTTGGTACCTAATTATTCTTGGTACCGAAGAGTCTAGGGACATGACCCCTATCATTAAAGCTTAAAGCTCTAGGGTTATGATCCCTTTTGGGCACATTTTGTGCACAGGTCCGGTCATAGCAATAATTATGCAAATGACACATTCGATTGCAATAAGTGCAATGAAGAGGATGCGTTTGTTTATGTTGACTATGTGGATGTGCACGTGGAATATTTGCAAACAAAAATAAATTATTTGAAGCATTTTGCAAATGTGAAACATTTTTAAACAATGGTCTATTTAGAACATTTTGCAACTTAGAAGATTTTTGCAAATCATAACAAAATTTTGCAAGATGTCCAAATCTACCACAAATATTACATTTAAACACATGTGGTTCTTTAGAAACATTTGGCAAAAGTGAATTTTTTTAAATCAAAACAATACTTAGCCAAATGACCAAAACGACCATAATATTCACACTTATACACATGAGCATGTTTATGATTATCACTATGTGTGTGTACATGTGTATGAGATGGAGAAGCTTGATGGGATGCACAAACATGATTAGGCTTGTTAGACTTTTGTGCATTATAACAAAATTTAGCAATATGATATTTACGGCCGCAAATTAAACACTTGTAAATTTTGTTAGACTTGTGTGCATAGTGTATAGGTTTCTTGGAAACATTTTTGTTGGACTTTGCACACAAGTCCATAAACTTATTGTTATTAACAATGCAAGTTTTTAATATTGAATCTAAAGTGGATATTCTATTTCTAACTTGATTCAACTCATCATTTTTACATAAGCATTGTTATTAGAAGTAGAACATGCATGATCAATTTTGAGAGAATTAAGCTCTTTTCTTATGTTTTCAACTTCTAACATAGCATCACATTTAGCATGAAATAAACTAGCATTTTCTAATTTTAATTTTTCATTGCATTCTTTAAGATTTATATTTTCATTTGCAATGAGATCAAACTTAGTAGCTAGTGTTTCATGAGAGGATTTTATTTCGACATGCTTGCTTTTTAAATTAATGTAGCTATGTTGCAATTTCTTATAGTCATGCATCAATAATTCATAGCCATGTGCGAGTTCATCAATAGTAAGATCATTTTCGTTATTGGACTTGCATACCTCACTAGGGCTATCGCCTAGTGGCCGTGTGCATGATGAGGCTCCTTGTGAACTTGAAGATGGAACCACCAAAGATCGTCGGATCGCCTCCAAGTTTTCTTGATGTGCTTTAAATAATTTCCAAATTGTGTAAGCACTATCAAAATGAGCATGTTCGTTAGAAATACATGGACCAAAAGCTTTATGCATAAATTCTAACACTAACTTGTTCATAGTAAACATTTTCTTATCATGTTTGCTCCACTTGGATTTCTCCGAAGTGGGCACAATATATGCATTGTCAATAACTTCCCATAAATCTATATTTCTAGATTCAACAAAAAATTTAAATCTACAACACCATTGTTTCATAAGGGAAGTTACTATATCTAGGATTGATCTTGAGCCCCGAGACTGGAGATTTCCTATAATTGACTACGTGGTGCATGGTATTTTGCCACAAGACGCAAAAGAAAGGGACTCAGTTCAAATTAGAGCACCGAGGTTCTATTACAATTCAACAACCTATACATTATATCGTCGCGCATACGATGGGTTATTACTCCAATGCCTCTCAACCAGGGAGGCAGAAGAGGCTCTTAAAGAAGCTCACGACGGAATCTGCGGTGCACATCAACCTGGTCCTAAGCTCTGTGATCGACTCAGAAGAATGTGATATTATTGGCCAACTATGGTCAAAGACGTGGTTGACTACGCTCGACGGTGCCATGCATGTCAACCACACGCAAATTACATGCACTAACCCCTGGAACACCTCCACCCCTCGGCTACTTCATGGCCATTTGAGACTTGGGGAATGGATGTCGTTGGTCCTATCTTCCCACCATCAGTTAAAGGTGACCGCTTCATTTTGGCGATTACCGATTATTTTTTGAAATGGGCCGAAGCAGTCCCACTCAAAGAAGTGAAGACAAGCGATGTCGTCAAATTTATCAAACACCACATCATCTATCGATATGGTATTCCAAGATGAATTATACACGACAACGGTCCTTAGTTCGTGAGCAACGCTTTCATTAAATTCTGCAAAAAATTCAGAATTGAAGATGTCTCTTCTACAGCATATAATCCTACGACAAACGGATTAGCTGAGGCATTCAACAAGACAATCATAAAGATTTTGTCAAAACTCGTGAAAACTAACAAGCGAGACTGGGATGACAAACTCGGCGAAACCCTTTGGGCCTATCGTACCACGGTCCGTACCCCTACCGGGGCCACTCCGTATTCACTAGTGTATGGATGCGAAGCTGTTCTTCCTTTGGAAATTTAGATTCCATTTCGTATCGCTCTCGCAACAGGGATGACGACGGAAGAACAACACCAGAAACGTCTTGAAGAACTTGAGATGTTAGACGAAAAGCGCCTGGAGGCTTAACAATAAATTGAGTTTTATCAAGCCAGAATCTCTCATGCTTTCGATAAGAAAGTCAAGCAACGAAGCTTAAAGGAAGGAGACTTGGTTCTCGCCATCCGACGTCCTATGATACTCAATTCCAAGAAAAAAGGTAAGTTCCAACCCAAATGGGAAGGACCGTTTGTGATAGAGATAGTCTACTCAAACGGTGCATATCGCCTAATCACTAAAGACGGTGGGTGATAAGATCATGATACCAATAAATGGTAAGTTCTTGAAGAAGTATTATCATTAGTACGCTCAAAACAGATTATTAAACGCGAAGTTCCTCGAGAATACCATATATGATATTCTTAAGGATAACCCGAAATCAACCGGTTATTCTAAATAAGGACTCGTCATCTAAACAGTTCATGTCTGGTCATAGAGAACTCCTACTGTAATCTTCTAAGCACTCTCTTGTTGAGATGTGATTTGATCACTCTTTAGGATCAATCTTCCCTCACAAAAGAGTTCTCATCGTTCCTCACTATCAAATCAGTTCATGGCGAGCCTAGCAAAGTTCTTTGGGTTAAGTCCGGTCAAATTTCAACTATGATTCACACTCCCATTTCCATTCGGTCAAACCTTTTCATAGTTAGGACTACAACCAAAATCTCCTCTCGATTCCATCCATGAACGAGATGCCAACTTTCAAATCGATGTCCCTTTCGATAAACGGAAGGTCTTCACTCCATTCGAACGACCAAACCTATAAAAGTTAGGGTCGTCTCAATATCCCTTTTTGGTCAAAACTATCAAATGACTGTGGTCAAGATCGGGTTTCTTTTCGATAAACGGAAAACATTTCACTCCTTTCCCTTCAGCCAAACCTATAAAAGTTAGGGCTGGAGTCTGAATTTCACCTTGATAAACAAGAAGACTTATTTCCGGATTAGATAACCAATCCTATAAAAGTTAGGGTTAACTGAATCCTCTCGATTCTTAGGGTGGAGATCCCACTTTTAGTTTCATCTCATAGATTCTCAAAGTGGAGATCCCACTTTAAGTTTCTTCTGCAACCAAGGATAGAATATAAAATTCTTCCTCTTTGGTATCGGGTTCACTTCTCCCATAAAAGAAGGACTGAAGATAGAATATATAATTCATCCTCTTCAGTTTTGGGCTTGTCTTTGCCCCTTAAAAAGATACTACATTCTAATAACTCCATAATCCATGCCTTACAGGTATGGGGAATTTTATCTCGAATCCTAAGTAGAGATAAGTCGGAGCCTAATACGTACTGCCGGTTAGTCTTTTACCATAAGAAAGTCGAAGTCTACGTATTCAAATTCGTAGCATTGAGTCTAAAGGAGTTCACTCCTTTAGCACAACTGTTTTCGTCGAAAGTTGCTGTTTTCATTGATTGAAATCTGTTACAAACAAAATGAAAACAAAGATTACAACTCTCTCGAAAATAAACGCAAGTCCCGTTTATCGGTGCTTGCTTGCGTGGGTTGTTGGCCTGTGACGGGGATGTTGATATCCGTGGACCGCCGACTCTTTAAGATCCTTTCCGAAAAAATCCGGCAGAGTTTCGTCTATCCGCGAAGGGATATAGAAACAGAACTTCGTCGATCCGCGTGAGATCTAGAAGTTATAAGCTTATATCTCGGCTAAAACGAGACACTAGCTCTTCTTAGTGTCACCTGCGAAGGGTAACACCAAGGAAAAGAAAGGGGGAATGAAGAAGAAGTTGATGAAGATCTCTTGCTCCTCGATCCGACAGGGCTTCGCCGCTCTCTTGAAAACTCTGACTCCTCACTCCGGCAGGGCTTCGCCGCTTCACACAAGAGCAATCCTTGGCTAAGATAATTCAGCCTTGAATTGGGAGCCCCTTGAAATGAAGGCCAAGGAGGCCTATTTATAGGAAACCAAGGAGGGGGGGGGCTGAGTTGAGGACACCCCCTAGGGGGTGTCTTTGGTCATGGCCGAGACACCCCTGGGGTGTCTTGGTTTTGCCAAGACACCCCTCGGGTGTTTCGACCTCGCCGGGATACCCCTGGGTGTCTCAGTGTGGTCCGAGGCTCTGCTGTTGTTCCGCCGTTGATCTGCCGTTGACTTTTCGTCCGAACTCGGATTTGATTGATTTCGGATGCGTTGGAATCTTGACGGCGAGCTCTGTAGGCCCCGATGGTTGGATTATCAGTGTGATGATCGGGACACGGCGGGCGTTGGTCCAATTGCGGTGATCGCGGGGTTCTCGGTCAATCCGTATCCCCGTTGTTCTGAGATTTGTTGGCTCACATAGTTCGTCGGTTCACTTCAGGCGCTCACTGACGTCATTTGAACTCTTGTGAACCGGGTAGTGACGTTCAATCGTCGCTCGTTGACACTGAGCTGTGTGCGGGGACCTATCAGCAATTTTTGATGCCTACAGATACCCCCTCCAAAGTGTTTCGGACTCGTTTCCTTTATAGAAGAGACCGGAATACTTTGGATATTATTGGTCCAGCCTTCAGTCGGCCTAAGGGACCTGTGGTTCGCTTCAACTCTCGGCTCCTTCGATCTTCGGTTTATCCGGTGCTTTGTCGAATAACCAAAGTTGTTTCGGCGCTGCGTTTATCGCCTGGCCGTCGTTGGAGTCTCGAGTCTACAGCTGGTGAGTTGAGTTTGGCTCATGTCATTGAGTTGACTTTTGAACTTGCTATCCCTGTCACATCGTGTTGACCTGGGGTTTCGGATCGCTGTGTGTTGACCTTCTGTTGCAACGCATTGATTAGCGTTGACCCAGGGTTACGCGTTGACCGGCGTCCACCTTAGGGTTTTGTGGGTTGCAACGCGCTATCCGGCGTTGACCTAAAGTTACGCGTTGACCGGCGTCCACCTTAGGGTTTTGTGGGTTGCAACGCGCTGTCCGGCGTTGACCTAAAGTTACGCGTTGACCGACGTCCATCTTAGGGTTTTGGAACCGCTTGGGTTGAGCTTCGTCGTCACGTGTTGACTTTCGTCGTCACGTGTTGACTTTTGACGCAACGCGCTGTCCGGCGTTGACCTAAGGTTACGCGTTGACCGGCGTCTACCTTAGGGTTTTGAACCACATGGGTTGACTTTTGACGCAACGCGTTGTCCGGCGTTGACCTAAGGTTACGCGTTGACCGGCGTCTACCTTAGGGTTTTGGATCCGCATGGGTTGCAACGCGCTATCCGGCGTTGACCTAAGGTTACGCGTTGACCGGCGTCCACCTTAGGGTTTTGGAACCGCTTGGGTTGACTTTTGACGCAACGCGCTGTCCGGCGTTGACCTAAGGTTACGCGTTGACCGGCGTCCACCTTAGGGTTTCAAATCGCCCAAAAGTCAACTCGCGGAATTCACCAACAATCGGCAATCGGCGAGGAATCGGTGTTCACAAAAACAATCAGGGGATCAGAAAAAGATTCGGGGGGTCAAAACTCGGGCAAACACCCCCGGGGTGCCTCGGCATGGCCGAGACACCCTTGGGGTTTCTCGGTTTTGCCGAGACACCCCTAGGGGTGTCTTGGTTCACCCGTGGTCCCCTCCCTCTTGTTTCGTCTTATTCCTCCTTTGTCTTTTGCTTATGATCCCCTCCATTTGAATTACCCCTTTTCACACTTGAATTTTCAAGAGAAAGAGGTTTTTTTGCTTATGGTCCCCTCCATTTGAATTACCCCTTTTCACACTTGAATTTTCAAGAGAAAGAGGTTTTTTGCTTATGGTCCCCCCCATTTGAATTACCCCTTTTCACACTTGAATTTTCAAGAGAGAGGTTTATGGTCCCCCCCAAGAGAGAGGTTTATGGCCGAAATCTTTGGGGGGTTTTGTGAAAAATTCGGCTGAAATTTTGTGGGGGGTTTTGATTTGTGCTCATTTGATGAAGGATCGTGGGGGTGTTTTATGCAAAAGGGTTAAAGAATCGTTTGAGGGGTTTACTTGCAAAACAGTCCCTAAAAGTTTTTAAAGGGGCTTATTTGCAAAGAGGCTACGAATTTGGGGCTGAAATCCCAAGATTTAGACCACGAACTTATAACCCGAAATTTGTGGAGGGGTTGCAGGACCAATCTGTAAAAGCTGATTCATCTGCATATGTAGATCCCATTCTGAAGTTGTTGGATGCTCGAGTCACGAGACCAACTAATGGAGCTGGTGCGTCAATGACTCGCATTATAGAATTTTTGGCAAATTCTCAGCCATCAACGGGTTTGATGAGCCTTTACCGACTACCGTTTGAGTCGGGCTAGCATGCGGATTGTTTAAATCCGTTCCGCATGTGACGTCGTGCTAAAAGAGTTAACTCTTTTAGTGCTACGATCTTGAATACGTAGACTTCGTCTTTCTCACGGGAATAGACTACCCGGCAACGCGTGTTAGGCGCTGACTCTGGGGTTTTTGGCAAACCCCCAGCCCTCAACGGGTTTGACGTGCCTTTACCGATTACCGTTTGAATCGGGCTAGCATGCGGATTATTTAAGTCCGTTCCGCATGTGACGTCGTGCTAAAAGAGTTAACTCTTTTAGTGCTACGATATTGAATACGTAGACTTCGTCTTTCTCACGGGAATAGACTACCCGGCA
>BQKN01050523.1:6126-34854 GCA_022839385.1 Asparagus kiusianus | reverse complement strand
TTCGTCTTTCTCACGGGAATAGACTACCCGGCAACGCGTGTTAGGCGTTGATTTATCCCTACTTAGGCTTCGGGATCAAATTCCCCGTATGTGTGAAGCACGGATTCTACCACAATGTGGAATATGTGGGCTTGTCCTTTTTAACGGTCAAGGACTAACCGGCAACGCGTGTTAGGCGCTGACTCATCCCTTCTTAGGCTTCGGGATAAAATTCCCCAGACTTGGAATTCTGGTGTCTTTTCTCAATCGGTGAAAGACTAAACCGTCCAATGGAAGAGGAAGAATTTTATATTCTATCTCCCAATGGAAAGGAAACTTGAGGTGGGACCCCCACCCCCGGCATCCGAAAGAATGAAACTAGGAGTGAAAACTCTACTCCGAGAATCGAAAGGCTGAGAGAGGAAGAATTTTATATTCTATCTCCCAGTGCTGAAGAGGAAGAATTTTATATTCTATCTTCAGTTGCAAAGGAGACTCGGGGTAGAGTTTTCACTCTCAGAATCCAGCAAGGTGAAACTAAGAGTGGGATCTCCACTCCGAGAATCGGAAGAGATTCAAGCAACCCTAACTTTTATAGGTTTGGTTACTCGATTTGTGGACCTCTCGTTCATTGAAGGAATCGAGAGGGGATTTTGATTGTGGTAAATGATGAATTATCCACCCCCAGCTTTTCTTTGTAAAACTGGGTATATCATTGAATTAAATGCACGATCGGGTTATCCTTAAGAATACCACGCATGGCATTCTTCTAGGAACTTCCCGTGGAAGGGAGGAAGTAGTTTAGACTCATAAACCTATTGGAGTATCAGGGAGCAGTTTAACCTCTTATACCGGTCGGAGGATTGAGAAGCAGTTTATACTCGTATACTCTTCAGAGTCGGGGAGCAGTTTATACTCTTATACCGGTCGGAGTTTGGGGATACAGTTTATACTCGTGCACCCACTGGAGTTGTGCCGTTCTTGACTGGCTTACCCTAGCGTTATAACGCCGGCTTCAACCAAGGTTTGGATGCTATCCTTGAGTGTAAAGCACGCCTTGGTTGGGTGATGGATCCTCCTGTGGTATGCGCAGTACTTCGGATCCGCAATATCGTCAGCTTCCTCCTGATTCGCAATAGGTGGGAGCTTGATCTTGTTATTGTCAAGGAGGGATTTGAAGATGGCTGGAACATCTTCGTCCTTGAAGGAATACTCTTTTTGAGGCCTCTGATCCGGAGTCTTTTGTTGCCTCCGGGTTTGCTGTTGCGACGTCTGATTAGCAACCGCTGCAGGTGCTTCACCCCCATCACGAGAGGCGAAGTTCAAGTTTGGAGAATTAGCCATCGGTTGGCTCCTCTCGGCCTTCTTCCTTTTGAGAAATCGCTCAGCTTGCTCTCCTCGGGCCTTCAAATCCTTCCAAGTGTCGGACGGCTCTATTCCCATCACATCCAAGATGTTAATGGATAAGTTGTTATGACAAGTCTGCAAGATAAACTCCTTCGTGATGGGATCCTTGCAGTTCATCGCCTTGTTGCGGAAGCGTTTGATGAAGGTATCCACCGACTCTCCGTTCTTTTGTTTCTCATCGAAGAGTGTCCTAATGGATATCTCGTCGTCGTCATCAAAGAAATGAGTGGGGAACATGCTCTCCAAGTCCTCCCAACTATTGATGCTTCCAAATTTAAGACGGCGATACCAATCGAAGGCAGCTCCGCGAAGAGTGCCGACGAATGACCGAACCATCAAGGGTTCATTGCCGGAGATCATGCCCAAGTGGGACTTGAAGTAGATCAGATGTTGAGTGGGCGAGCCCCTTCCGTCGAACGGCATGAAGTTGATCAGGTTGAACTTTGCCGGATACGGAATCGAGTCCCACTCTTTTGGGTAAGGACAAGGAATTCCGGTCTTCTTTACCTCTCGAGCAGACATTAATGCGTTAATTTTGCTCTCGAGATCTTTCATTTTCTCATCCCCGCTCGTACTGGAGCTTGGACAAATTGAAGGTGGGATAACGGGGCCACCCCTTGTATTACCACCCCCAACGTTTTGGTTAACCGGAGGGTTCTCGGCATTGAGAGGTTCATCCACATCTGAATCGCTACCTGCTTGGTTAGCACGGTTACGACGGCTGGATTCACCGAGCTGATTAGATAGAGCGCGAATTTGTTGGTCGTGCTCTTCCCTCATCCGTAGCATGGCCGTTTCCATTTCGATTTTGAAAGCCTCTTTCTGCTTAGCCAGGGCCTCTTCAAGTATCTTAGTTACTTGTTCGGCGCTGATCATAAGCGATGCATAAGGTTGCCCCGCGCTCGATGCTGTGTCATCAGACGCTACGGCCGAGCAGGAGTCTGAATCAGTATCCGACGCCTCTTCTTCTAGAGAAAGCCCCTTCGGTACCCTTCGGTAGTCCTTCCGGCCAATGGCTCCCGACCGCAACCGCGTCATGCATCGGGATATCTCGGCAAGCTGGTCCCGGTTGAAGGGTTGCGTTGATCTTGCTCTACCGGTCATATTAGCCGACACCCTTAGATATTCGTCTTCTTGGCGGACGAACTTCTTCTTGTAGGAGCGCCTCGGTGTGGAAATTCTCTCGAACACCGAAACTCTCCTTGGGGTTTGGGCACAGCAGCATCCCGACAGCACCGCTTTGATGATATTGGCGCACGGGCAGTGAGACTCCATGTCCTGCACATATTTCTTCCGGGGTTTTTCCACACCCCCAGCTCTATAGTACAACTCCTCAGCTTTACAACTGGAGCAACCTATAGAGTGTTGGTGTGTATTCTCCGGTATAACACTCTCATCATCAGATGAGTGTGTTTCCCTTTGGGAATGCGACACTTGGTTAGTTTTCTCAAAAATGGCCCGTTCAAGTTTACGCTTTTGTGAGCGTATCAACTGAACGGGCTCTTTTGTTTCGACTCGCAACCCACTGCGGTCGGTGATAGGGGCTTTCCCTTTATCATCTTTCCTGGGGGGATTGATTCGACCCCCGGTCTGAATTGCAACTTAGGGACCTTTCAATGGTCCCAGTCTTTCCTTGATGGGTACTCTACCTCGATTCACCGGTAAGGGACCGAGGCGACCCTTCAAAGGAACCCTGGGTTTTGAATGATCCCCTTTGTTACCTGGCTCCGTTAGAGGCACCGGATCTGGTTTTGACAAATCTTGGGCAGCAACTCCACCCCCTTGTGTTTGAGGCGCTGGTTTTGGCTTTGGCAACCACACCCACTTGCTTGTAGACGGCTTTGTGGCCGCCTCTTCTTTCTGCATCTCCTCCGCCTTGTGTAGGAGAAGTCGGGCTTGTGTGAGCAATGCCCGCCTCTTCTTGATTCGCTCCTCAAGGGTGGATCGATTCCTCTTCACGCGAATCCACTCGCTCGCTTCAGTTTCGGAGGAGGAGTTGGTGGTTTGCCGTTGTTGCTCCTGGAGTTGCCTTGATTTTAGGTCCTCCTTGTAGCGGATCCCGTCCATCGATTCTGCGGCCTTGGCTTGTTGTAGAGCAAGGCGTTGACGCCGTCTTTGGCGGGCCCTTTTGGACAGAACCGGAGTTGCAACATCCGTCGCCTTTGAGGTTGATGACGCGGGAACGTTGCACGGTGCAAAGGCAGCGACGGCAACGGGCTCTTGGATCTTGGAGCTGGAAGTCCCACGAACGTTCTTGGAAGAGGATGTCTTCTTGCGCCGGTTCGGGGATGCGGATCTGGAGGAGGAGGAAGAGAGGTACTCTTCAAACTTCTGCTGGTCGAACTCGTATTCGACCTCTTCATTCACCCGGATCTTGAAGGCCGGTTGCGTCACGACGATCTCGGTGGCGAGATCGTTGGCTCCCACTGTGGTCGCCAGCTTGTTTTCGTCGAAAGTTGCTGTTTTCATTGATTGAAATCTGTTACAAACAAAATGAAAACAAAGATTACAACTCTCTCGAAAATAAACGCAAGTCCCGTTTATCGGTGCTTGCTTGCGTGGGTTGTTGGCCTGTGACGGGGATGTTGATATCCGTGGACCGCCGACTCTTTAAGATCCTTTCCGGAAAAATCCGGCAGAGTTTCGTCTATCCGCGAAGGGATATAGAAATAGAACTTCGTCGATCCGCGTGAGATCTAGAAGTTATAAGCTTATATCTCGGCTAAAACGAGACACTAGCTCTTCTTAGTGTCACCTGCGAAGGGTAACACCAAGGAAAAGAAAGGGGGAATGAAGAAGAAGTTGATGAAGATCTCTTGCTCCTCGATCCGGCAGGGCTTCGCCGCTCTCTTGAAAACTCTGACTCCTCACTCTGGCAGGGCTTCGCCGCTTCACACAAGAGCAATCCTTGGCTAAGATAATTCAGCCTTGAATTGGGAGCCCCTTGAAATGAAGGCCAAGGAGGCCTATTTATAGGAAACCAAGGAGGGGGGGACTGAGTTGAGGACACCCCCTAGGGGGTGTCTCGGCCCTTGGCCGAGACACCCTTTGGGGGTGTCTTTGGTCATGGCCGAGACACCCCTGGGGTGTCTTGGTTTTGCCAAGACACCCCTCGGGTGTTTCGACCTCGCCGGGATACCCCTGGGTGTCTCAGTCTGGTCCGAGGCTCTGCTGTTGTTCCGCCGTTGATCTGCCGTTGACTTTTCGTCCGAACTCGGATTTGATTGATTTCGGATGCGTTGGAATCTTGACGGCGAGCTCTGTAGGCCTCGATGGTTGGATTATCAGTGGGATGATCGGGACACGGCGGGCGTTGGTCTAATTGCGGTGATCGCGGGGTTCTCGGTCAATCCGTATCCCCGTTGTTCTGAGATTTGTTGGCTCACGTAGTTCGTCGGTTCACTTTAGGCGCTCACCGACATCATTTGAACTCTTGTGAACTGGGTAGTGACGTTCAATCGTCGCTCGTTGACACTGAGCTGTGTGCGGGGACCTATCGGCAATTTTTGATGCCTACAACAACGTTACTTGTGAAACGGATCTAGATAATTCACAGGCTAGCCCGATTCAAACGGTAATTGGCAAAGACATGTCAAATCCGTTGATGGCTGAGGATTTGCCAAAAAATCCTGGAAGTATTATGATTGATTATTCTAAACAGGATAAGAAATCATAATAAGAATTAAAGTAGACTGAACAAGATATGTGTATCATTAACAAAGACAGGTGTTCAGATACAATAGTTGTAGTCACTTTACATTGATCTTATGACTAACGAATTGCTGCTCTAATTTGGTTAACTCCTCGGCATAAGTACGTTCAAGCTCACGCTGCAGCTCCGCCTTGAAAGAATCCTCAGAAGCAGATGAGAGTTGGACAGCTTCTTCCTCCATTTTGGCTAGCCTTTCCCTTGAGAGCGCCACTTTGCTGGACATCACGGTTTTGCTATGCTCCTCCCCGGCCTTGGTCACTTCCAAAATAGCTCTTCGTTGTTTTGCCTCGGCAAGTTTTTGTTCAAGCTTCGCTATTTCGGCATCAACAGAGGCTAAGGACAAGTCGATTTCGCGAAGGTGAACCAATCTTTTGGAAAGAACTTCCTCTGCTTGGTCGACCCGTCTTCTCTACGCCTGAATCCCAAGCCCGACGGATGCTCTAGCTTCACGCCATGATTGCAGACGAGTCTCCATTCGCACAGCAACATAGGCAGAAGCACCAACGGATTGGAGTTCTTGTAGCTTCACAAATTCATGCTCTAATTGATTTACATCGTCAATCAACGCGTCGGCTATATTGAGAGAGCCAGTGTCCTTTATTGAGGCTATTTTGTGCTCAAGGATCGGCCGGAAGTGGCTGAAAGGGATCGATCCTCTTGTCCAGGAGTTTGTCAATTAGCGACTCTACAAAATTAAAGAAGTTGTCGATTTCCAAGCAAAAGAGGAGCTTATCTGGGTCACCGTCAGATAATAAAGCATCAACAGCCTCACGTAGTTGAGATGACAATCCCGCAACAACAAAAGAAAAAGAAAGCGCAAGATCATGAATATCCCATAATTATAAGTCAGAAAGATAAAAGAAAAAGATAGCGCGCGATTTACCAGCCCCCGACGAGATTTCTCCAACCGAACGCACTACACCCATTTTTGGTCGCTCAACTTCATGTGTCATAGGAAGCAGTACGGGTGTAGCAGCCATTGAAGCACCAACTTCTTTAGTTGGTCTCACGGCCTGTTCAGTCGAACTCCCGCCGATAGTTGTAGCAGGTACGGTAGTTGGCATTCCCAAGGGAATCGGGAGTTGTTGCTGAAAGGCGGATGACCGAGCGTCAATAACAATCCTTGCCAAAAGCAAGAAATCGAGACCCTCAGATTCACCAGACTTTCCATTAGGAGTAGTTGTATCAGTCTTAATGACTGGTCCTACGATTGGAATCCTCTGATGATTAAACGTAAGATGACAAGTAAATAAGCGAAACATGGGAATAAGAATCATACTTGCAGACGAGCCAGCTGTACTTAGTGGATCGACGACCTCGTATTGGGCTTGTTCAAGTAACATATCATCGAGCAGCATATCCTCAGAGGCCGATACCGGATCAAAGAGGCCAGACTCTCCTTTTCGAAGGAGGCGTTTCGGGAGCCTCCCTCGTTACCATGACCCTCTGTTATCATATCTATAAGAAAATTCAATAGTCAAAATACAAATTTTCGGAAACAAAAGTCAAATAAGATTCACCTTCAACTGCGACTCTCCACCCTATTGCTTAGATCCACCTCTTGCAGCTTTTCTAATAGAGTAAGAAGTATAGAAACAGTTAGCGGGGATACGAATTCTTCATCGTTCAGTTCCCACCACCTGAAAGATGCGCTACTGGTTTTAAGTATACCTGGACTCTCAGTTTGTTCAGTTAAGCTTGGCTCGACGTCGTGACTCGCGCCAGTCTCATCGGGAATACCTATCTCAGCATCCATAGGCTCTTCGAGCCTGATTCTAGGAGTTGGTTCCGAGAAGTCAATCAGGGGAGGAAGCGTCAAAGATAAAGTGGCTTGCAAAATCTTCTCCTACGAAGTACGAAATTGTTTAAGTTCGAAAGCTCAACATGTACCGAAAGAAATTATACGAAGTAGTACTCACCCCTTTCAACCGTCAGTCCTGGATCCGCCGGTCCCATTTTAGGAATTAGAGAGTTGCCCCGTCGCTTAGAAGTCAGCTTCTTGCGCTTTGCCGGACACTCCTCCTCTGGATCAACATGCCTCTCCTCGGAAAATTTAGAACGTAATTCATGCCCTGGAGTGACCTGAGTTGCGAGTCGGGACCGCGTCCGGTGAATGAGGCTGGGCTCTTCTCTCTCCTCCCCAGGGGCTGTACCTGGGATTTCAACCGACATCTTATTAGGATAAGTGAACAAGACTTCCATCTTTGGCTTCTTTAGAGGGGGCGAAGGTTTGGACAGTCGAAAGAGGCGAATTCTTTCAGCAATGGCTAATTCAAATAATTCTAAGGAGAAGGGATCTGACACACCTGTTTCCAGCTCCTCTTCTTCGCCATCGTCTTTAATCTCTGCACCACCCCCAGCATAAGGTTCCGTAGTTTCTTTTACCAGAGGGAAAAGTAGGCTCCCTCTGCGTTTTATGACTAGAAGGACCCGTCGGTTCCCTCCTCCTCCTCTTTTCGAGCTCGGATTCATACACCGCTCAAGTAGCAACCCGAGAAGCTTCTTCGTCAGTTGACTCGGTGATCGATTGAACGGGTACATGTTCATTGGCCGCCAAGAGCCACCGGCACTGTAGGAAAGTCAGCTCCAACTTACGCTCAATGCCGGGAAGGTTAAACTTGGCACCAGTACAACCAGTGATGTTCCAAAGCCATGCTCGAGCCCCATCTACTAAACCTCCACGAGTCCAGAGCTGTCGGTTCGGGTTCTCGATATAAATCTGATCATAACCGAACTGATGGGTGAACCGACACGGCAAGTAGGGCTCTATGTAACAATGGTTTTGTACGCAGAAGATCACATAGCCCGGCCGGATATTAACTAGCCAATCGAAGCAGCCATAATCGAGGGAAGTCTGACCCGTACTCGGCTTCTCTACATCTATCAATGAGTCACCGTATTGACCCGAAAATCTTAGGAAGCAAGTAGGAAAGACCCAGCACTTTTGATTCTAAAATTGCTTACTGATCTCTGTAAAACCTCGTCCCTTCCATTTGTAATTTTCTATTATTTGGAGAAAAGAAGGGAGGGATCCACAGAAGTTGGGGCCGACATCATATCTGAGTGATGAAGCACCAACCAAGCCATTAAGTAGGTGTAGGGGAGTTCCACCTTTGTGAGGGGAATCTGAGCTGGTGGTGAACTCTCCCAGTGAATGCATTCATAATCTGGCGAAGCCCTCTGTGAATAGCAGCGGTCATTGCCGGAAGAAGACATAGATTATTCCGGTGAGCAAGAAGAACCGTGGGAAACAAAACTTCCAGGGGCAGTACATTAGTAGATTGGTATGGCACTACGCACTTCTTCAGCTAGATAGCGAGATACCCGGCAAGCAATATCATGGGTCGGATCGGTTTAACTCCTTGCCACAAGAATGTCTGGAACTTGGTTCCAGCAGCAAAGCCATCCTCAATACCCGCTGTAGTATAAGACTGAGCGTTCGACTTCTTGATCAACTCATTCACTTCATAGGTGGTCAGCGGAGATAACTCACAAATTGTTTCTCCCAGGAAGCTGTTCGTGTTCTTGAATAGATAATCTGCGAACTTCTTCAAGCTAATTTACGGTCGCGGCTTCTTCGATAATGGGTCAGCACCCGCTAGAGCTATGTGGTAGTGGCAGGTGAGATCCCAGAAGGTATTGTAACGGTTGGGTGTCCACGACTTCAATTGCTGCAGCTCCCTGTTAGAAGGAAAATACTCTTGATAAATCATATTCCCCATTAGAAGACCAGAGACTTTATACATTTCGTGCAACGCCAATCCCAACTCTCCATGCTTGGCTAGAAATGTGTTGGTGTCAGGATTGTAGGGTTCCAACAGCGCCAAAAAGTGAGGGACACTAATGGTCAATCCATAAGTGGTGGCGCGGACAGCTACAAACAAGCCACTAGCCTTCAAATCCTCACCGAACCGGTCCAAGATATAGTTGCTCAAACGAGTCCACCATAGCCTATCCGATGAATGTACACATCCATAACATCGATGACCGGTTGCTGGCATTTCTCGACCTAAAGCTGCGAGCTGATTCTTCACGGTGTTAGCAACAGTGAAGATCTCACCTTTGGGTGGGTCATTTAATCATGTGATCCCTGGATGTAACCCCGTTATCCGGTTCCGATTACTTGAGCCGGGAGTTGCGCCATGAGCGATATAACCACAGTGATTGCGCTCTTGTTCTTCTATTAGCCTCCATGACATTTCCCGCGGAACAGCTTGATACCAAAGCTCGGCAAGCGAACGGTGACGAGGAATCGGAGGAAGGTATAAATGGCCACCGTCGTCATGGTGCAACCATTGCTCCATTCCAAGAAATACAGTGGTGGGATCTTCTATGGAATCCCCAAATAAGTAGTCCGGTTTCCTCAACGGATGTGTAAAACTTAGGTCCTTTACCAGTGGCGTATCCGTGATAAGTTGCCTTAAACTATGGCGCTCTCCTTTTCGTATTAACCGTGAAAGTTCTTCCGGTACACCCGAAGCAAACTGAGGAGCTACCAGAATGGGGATCGGCTCATCAGTAGAAGCATAAGCCTCACTATAATGGCCTTCCACTGAATGGGCACTAAACTCCCTCGAGAGAATTCAACTGAGGTAAAACAATAGGTAATTATTAGATACAGTCATAAATGCCCATGTTAAGGCAGTATAGGCGTCGAACTCGCCTCACAAATTGTGAGATAGAGTCACGACCTTATAAATGGTGAGATGATCTCAATTATGTCACACACACAAACGACAAAGCATATTAACGTGCAAACAAGACGATGGTATACCCGAGTCTGTGTGATAGGACACAACATGAGATTGCCCCCATATTGCCTTAAAACGTGTCTTGACTAAGCAAAACACGTCTTGTGAAGCGTCCACCCCCATGAAGGTGGATGGCGGCTCTTCTCGATTGCCTCACAAAGGAGAGCAAAGCGAGGATATTATACCAAGTACATATTCACGATGGATTAACCAGGAGAGATGATTAAGAGCCACACTATACACACGAAGCACGGGATATATTGTCGCACGAATGACGCGACAATATACCTATCATTCGGAGTATAGTACAGCAGGAAATTGCTCCTAGTTAATTTAGTCATGCCTTGACTAAGCAAAACACGACTTGTGAAGCGTCCACCCCCACGAAGGAGGGTGGCGGCTCTTCCCAATTGCCTCATCAAGGAGAACAAAGCGCGGATGCAATATGCAGTGTGATATCTCAATATTTAACTCGTGAATGAAAGAGGCGACGATGATATACCTGTGTAGCAAAACGGCACTGGGTAGGGTGACTGAGTCGCCGAACGGCCTCGAGCAACGCGAGATCTCTTAGGCGATATATCTGAAGAGAGAATTAACAATTCAATTTCGTCAAAAATTAGGAGATATCAGATTAATACAGGGAGAAAATGGTGCTATTCTGCGAAATAGGATCGATCGTTTAAAAAATCCGATTAAACCTAAGTGGTGACCTGGTGCAGATTCAGTTTTGACCCACAACAGGTCGTGTAACAAATCAAGCTAAAAATCTCGGAGTTTCGGTTCAATACATGCACATGGCTAAACAAGAAAGCTCGATGTGCCTACAAATTTGATTCTCGTGCATGACTAAAAGCCCAAGGATCACAAGCCTAAGCTCGACCAAATTCATGCATACAAGGGTTTGGCCATAATTACAAATCTCAACCAAGGGTGTACACAACCGAACATCCTAAATATACAAGCCAAATGCCATATGTATGCTATGAGTTATGGAGAGTTTCAACAACCAAGCAAAGGGTTCGGTTCAAGCTCTAAATGCAGGTTAATTAGCTCGATTCCCATTCTCAACCAAGGGAAACCCGAGGATCAGAACTCGAGGACCAGAACCAGAAGATCAGAACCAACACAAAGGAAAGGTTCGATATATGCAAGAGGATGAATCAAACAAATATCCGCGGTCAAGAACCTCATGTTCAATTTTCATTCGAAATTAAATTTTAGTTTCAATCATTCCCCCAAAATCAAAAACTAAAGAACTAAATTTAACTGAAATTGAGACAATAAGAACTTTACTTGAGACCGAAAATGGAGGGAAGTTCAGTAAAGAAGGAAGTCAAGGAAAAGCTTCAAAACCAAAAGAGGATGACCGAAACCCTATCAAGGAATTAGGGAGTTCATGATTGGAATCAAATGAAAACTAAAATGGCAATCAAAACCAATGATATAAAGTTCAGTTCTTACCAAGAATTCAACGAGTTTGGTGAAGAAGAACCACCACGACAAGAAGCTCGAACCCAATTCTTCGAAACCCTAGCCCTCAAGATGGAATTCGCCAAAATCAAAGAGATAGAGGAGGATTTAGTTGTGGGAAATCTTTTATAGGGATTCTAGGAGGAATTCAAGTTTGAGAATGATGAAGAAGAAAAGAGGAAGGAAGAAGGAGATCGGAACTCTTAAAGCCCCAAAATACAGCCTCAAACTGAACCTGAACCAAACGTGGTTTGAACAGCTTCAAACCAAACCCGACCCCCCAGCCTCTCAGTTGGCTCGGAGGCGTACAAGCCACGAAACGCTGGCTCGCACACGTGCGAGCCACGAAACACTGGCTCCCACACGTTCGAGCCACAAAACGCTGGCTCGCACACGTGCGAGCCATGAAACGCTAGCTCGCACACATGCGAGCCACGAAAAGCTGGCTCGCACATGTGGCGAGCCTCGAGGGTGCTTCGCATATATTTTTGCCCATATTTGAGTAGTTTTGACATATTCGACACCCGTATTCGTACTCCAATGGGTATTCGAGTCTAAACTATTTCCTACCCACGATGGGAAGTTTCTGGAGAATGTTACATAGAATATTCTTAAGGATGACCCAATGACCTCCGATGGGTATATGAGGCTAAACTGATTCCCGAAACTCCTAGGAGTATATGAGTATAAACTGGTCCTCTCAGCTCCAACGCCTTAAGAGCCTAAACTGTGTAGACTCCAGTTGATGTAAGAGTATAAACTGTGCCTTTGGTCCACGCCTGTCAACGCGTTGTCAAAATTCGCCAAAATAAGGATTAAAGAATGATGACAAGGAGTTCAATCATGTTCAGATATAAATTCCTGACAAAGATAATCAGTTCAACGTCAACTCAATGAGATCAATCAACATACGAGTTTCAATCCGAGACTTCAACAGTGGTTAGACGATAAACGCAGAACCGTAAGAACTTCATCTATTCGACAAAATACCGAGTAGATTGAAGGCTGAAGGAGTCAAGAGCTAAAGCCAATTACAGGTCCTTTTACACCGACTGAATGTTGGGCCTATCACATCCAAAGTATTGCAGGCTCTTTCTATAAAAGAAATGAGACTGAAACACTTTGGAGGGGGTATCTGTAGACGTCAAAAATTACCTATAGCTTTCCAAACATAGTTTAAGACAACGAGAAGACGATAAACGTTATTATCCGAGTCAAGGGAGTTTATCCAACACCAGTAAACGTACGAAGTGGATCAGTAAAATGTGTAAGTCAGCGAAACGATGAATCGCACGCAAAACAAGCGAACTTGAAGGGTCACGAATCGCTGAAGTATCAAAAAGATGAACGAAAACACACCCGGAGGCTTGCGTAGGCACGAGCCACCAAATGGTGACTCGCACCTATGGGAGCCACCAAATGGTGGCTCGCACAGTCCCGAGCCACCACGACTCTTTTGACTCCCAAGACTCCAAAAACGCGGATTTCGATGATTTTTAAGGATTCTTTTGTCCCAGATCCTCCTCAACTGTTTTGAGGCTATCCCTAAATATGTTTAAACGGTTATTAACTATAGATAACGTTTAAACATCAATTCTTATCCAAAAACACGTCTCCAAAAGCCTATAAATAGAAGCCTAGGGTCTTCTTTCAAGAGGATCTGAAATTGAAGAGAGGTGCTGTCAAATTGTTCAGCTAACCACGAATTTCAGAGGAGGACCATCAGATCTTGGCGAATACTTTCATAAAGAAAGTCCTTCGAAAGGTTTGTGATTCTTTCCCCTTCTTTCCTCCGGATTAAATTTGGTTTTAATCTCAAGAAGAGCCACAATCTCGCTTGGTCGTGATTGTTGATTCTGCAATTATTTCCTTTGTGAAACAAGAGCGTAGTTATACTATCAATCGGGTTTGATCTGCGGTGGTCCACGGACTAACGCGTCCCTGGCACAGGCAAAGATCCCACGCAAAGCAGCGGGAGATAAACTACTGCTGCGTTTTGTTTGATAAAGTTGTAATCTTTATGTTTCATTGTAAGAAGATCTTATAAAAAGATCAACTTTTCTTCCAGTTTGAACTTGTAATCAATAAATGGTGTAACAGGTTTGAAAGCAATGGAAAAAACAACTTTTGACCAAAACACCATCATCTTATTAGAAAGGGTTAGCGAGAGAACTTGGCTTTGGTCCTAACTATAAGAAGGTTTGACCAGGTGAGAGATGTGGGATGACCCTAACTGTTCAAAGTTTTAGTCATCCATTTTGAAAAGTGGACCTCTCGTTCTTGGAAGGAATCAAGAGGGGATTTTGGCTCTGGTCCTAACTGCAGAAAGGTTTGACTGAGTAGGAGATGTAAGGAGCATTTTAACCTCATGCACCAGTTGGAGGGTTTTAATCATTTTGGATATAATTAAACGGCCACAACGGAAGGTTCTTAATCATTTTTATCATGATTAAGAGTGGATTACTCGGATGGTTGGTTTTCATCTAGAATAATCAGCTTATTCTGGGTTATCCTTAAGAATATCATGTGTAGTATTCTCCAAGAACTTCCTATTAAAGGTAGGAAACAGTTTAGCCTCGTGTACCAATTAAAGGTAAGGAGTAGTTTACACTCGTATACTTGTCAGAGTAAGAAGGAGTAGTTTAGCCTTATACGCTTGTTAGAGGTAGAAGGAACAGTTTAGCCTCATACACAAGTGGGAGGAAAAGGAGTAGTTTATACTCGTGTACTTATCGGAATGAAAAAGGAGCAGTTTATACTCGTATACTTGTCAAAGTATAGGAGAAGCTGGAAGAAGACTATGGGTAGTACTTCTCCAGGAATTTGTCGTTGATAGGCATCATAATCTTATTGCAATTCGATTTGATGAGGCGATAAGCTCTATTTGAATAGACTGTTTCTATTACAAACTGCCCTTTCCATTTGGGTTGGAATTTACCTTTCTTTTCAGAGTTGAGGATCATGGTCGTCGAACTTCAAGGACCAGGTCTCCCTCCTTGAAGGATCTGTGTTTGACTTTCTTCTCGAAAGCCTTAGAGATTCGAGCTTGATAGAACTCAATGTGTTGTTGAGCTTCAAGCCGCTTTTCATCTAATTTCTCAAGTTTTGCGAGACGTCATTGATGACTCTCTTCAGTCGTCATCCTTGTTGCAAGTGCGACGCGTAGGGACGGGATCAGGATTTTGAGTGGTAAGATGGCCTTGCAACCGTATACTAATGAGTAAGGTGTGGCGTCGGTTGGTGTACGAACCGTAGTCCGATACACCCATAAAACTTTCACTGAGCTTCTCATCCCAGTCGCGCTTGCTATTGGAGGTTTGCTTGGTCAAGATCTTAATGATCGTCTTGTTGAAAGATTTGGCTAATCCGTTTCCTAACAGATTGTAAGCCGTGGATTCTAGGTTCTGTATTTTGAATTTGTCACAGAACCGAGTGAAGGCATGACTCACGAATGTGATCCATTATCATGAATGATACGCCTCAGGACGCCTTATCGGTAGATGATACGATGCTTGATGAACTTGACCACATCACTGGTCTTGACTTCTCTTAAGGGGATAGCTTCGGCCAACTTGGAGAAGTAGTCGGTTATCGTAAGGATGAAGCGATGACTCTTGGCTGATGGAGGAGATATCGGCCCGATGATGACCATCCCCCATATTTCAAATGGCCACGAAGTCGCCGTCGGATGTAGGTCTTCAGATGGTTTGTGTATGTAATCGGTGTGGATTTGACAAGCATGGTAACTCTTGGCGTAAGTGACAGCGTCGTTGACCATTTTGGGCCAATAGTAGCCAATTCTTCACAAGCGGTCCCAGAGCATGGGTTCGGGTTAATGAGCTCCGCAGGTACCATCGTGGGCTCTCGTAGGGATACCTGTGCTTCTGTCGTAGAGAGACATCGAAGCAACATGCCATCGTACGATCTACGTTATAATGCCTTTGTGGTTGCATAGCAGTAGAATCTCGGTGCGCGTCTGTGAACAGAATCTCGCTCCTTGACATCTTCAGGTAGTGTACCGTACAAGACGTAGTCGATGATCAAAAAGAGCCAATCTCTCGATTCAGATTGGCCTAAAATTTGGTGAGTTGTATTCACCTCTAGAGCATACTTCGGTTGGTAGAGTTCTCAGCTTGCGACGGTGACGTGTTAGCTTGTCCCCAGCGGCTAGGCTAGGTTAGCTGCCAATGATGCCAATGCATCTGCGTGCATGTTCTTGGAACGGAGTAGGTGCTCGATGTGGAAGCTGTCGAATGATTCGTCTAGCTTGATGGTCGCTTGGTGACATAGGATCAAGTCGTCATTTCTGACTTCGTATTCTCCCGTCATCTGTCTGTCGATGAGCTGAGAGTCACCGTAGGCTTCGAGGTGCTTCACCCCCAACTCCTTGGTGAAGTCAAGTCCGATGAGTAGTGCATTATACTCAGCAACATTATTGGTACATGACTCAGTTAGTGAGAAAGCTCGGGGTAATACATGGTTTTGCGGATAAACCAAGACCACCCCCACACCTACGACAATAGACCCACTATGCCCACGCGAGAGATGCCGTTGAAGTATAGTCACCAGGCTTCTTCCTTCGAGGTTGCATTGACCTCGTGGGTTTCATCCGACATGTCTTCAAATAGGTCAGTCTTCGACTCGAGCGGGTGATTGGCCATGAGATCACAGATCACTTATCATTTGACAAACTTCTGCACCATGAAGTAGATGTCGTATTAAGACAGCAAGAGTGCCCATCGCGCCAGGTGCCAATTCAAGGATCCAGGCTGTGTCATGAAGACTTGGATGGGATTCATTTGGGAGATGACATGAATGGTTTGACCAATCAAGTAGTGTCACATTTTCTAAATTATGAACACTAGGCCCAGACATTCCTTTTCGACAATGGGGTATAGCCGCTCAGCTCCTTACAGGATCCTACTCAGGTAGTAAATGCCTTACTCATGGTCGGCATCATCCTTCTGTGCTAAGAGGGTGGCGAGAGAATGCTCCATTGCTCTCACATAGATCATGAAGGGTTTCCTCAAGATGGGCTGCCAAGACAGGTGGATTCGAGAGATAGTTCTTGATCTCATCGAAAGCTTGTTGGCAAGGCTCGTCCCCTAAGAAGGAAACGATTTTCTTCATCAGCTTGGAGAAGTGCTGGCATTTACCTGACAGATTTGTAATGCCAAAGACTCAGGCTATCAGATATATCATAACACAATATCTCGTATTTATAGAAACATATTAGTTCAGCTGATCTCTTCATCACTATTTATGAATACTTATATTGTGACCGGATTACTTCACGTTTGGGAATTACAGGAGATTTATCCACATCATCTACCCAAGGGTAGCGCGAGTTATATGGTCGATATTTATGATATTGTTGCAACTTTACATGAGGGTTTCCTTGTTTGGATTCGATATTTATGATATTGTCGATATTTAGAGATTCACAATTTGAGACATATGGTATATACATGAGGTTTTCCTTGTTTGGATTATTTCACTCGACGTACTACGTGATGTGTTGTGGGTTTCTAAATATTAATCCCATTTAGATATAGCGTAAATGATTTTTGTAGACTATGCATAATAGGTAGAGCTTCCATCATATTTAGTAGTCCTTCCCCTAGGGGCGGATGAAGATGATCTTGCTAAAGTGCTTTGATGCTGTTGTTGTTTTCCTTTTGTTTTCCCTTCTTTTCAGGCAGTAGATCAGAGTTCCGGAGAGCCGCATGTTAACGGATTTACATCATAGTCACCGTTACTTACTTTTAGTAGTTGATACTTCACAGTCATTTATTTATGGTTTAGTTGATTATTAGACTTGTATTTCATTTTGAAAAGGCCGAGTGCCTCAGTTTGTCTTCAATTGACTCTATGTATTAAGTTACTTCACATTTATTTCAGACATCAGTTGTACTTCATTTTTATTATGTTGGGATATGAATATGTTGATTTGGATATCTCTTTCTATATCATGTCCATTGTATTTATTACTCTTATTTTGCTTGTTTTGTACCTACACTTGTTATTGATTCTACTAGAGAGATATTACTGTGATGGTGAAACATGTTGTTGCATGGTATGGGTGCATGATAGGTTTAACATCTCTGGGTTCACCTTGGATTGTAGTCACGTGTGAAAACAGGGGCGTCACAGTATGTCAGGAGTGCATGTATTTGTTGTCTCTTGTTGTTCCTCATCTGATGCATTTTTCCCTCACCAACAAAGACGATAGTGTGAAGGAGGGCTCTTTGGTGCATCATGGCGACTTTTGTCAGGAAGGACTTTACGGAGTCAATATCATAGGCCTACATCTGGGCTTCGTTCATGAGGATACCCCCGTTAATGAGGTTTTTTGTTGTCCCAAACCTCTTTGGGAATGAACTTGCAAAGACTGATGCATAGTATCATGATTGGGATACAAGATTTCCTGGCTTGATAACATCAACAGATACCCAGTAGAGGACCCGTCTAGTGAACTACACTTACTACTTTTGAGGAGTATTTGAGAAGATGAGGGCTCCATTCTACAGTGAGAGCATCAAAATATGGTGTAGGGATTTGTCTGCCGGTGTTGTACAGCATTTTACGGATGTATATTGTCGACAATAACACCTTCTTCACTCGAGGGTGAGAAATCGGGATCGTTTTGCATGAGATGTCTGAAGTGTCATGACTACCGATGAGAGTTTGCCTTTATGAGGAGTTCTTCCCAACCAATATAGAGTTGAATGATTTTCGCGAGACCGCTCATGCTTGAGAGGCATCTAGGGAATTACTCTGTCACTTTCTTAGTTGTCAATAGACAATTGCAAACACCGGATTGTAGGCGTATAAAAATTGCCTATAGGTCCCTTAACATGGCTCGACATGATGATTCGACAAATCAACGGACGTTCGAG
Source organism: Asparagus kiusianus (assembly GCA_022839385.1). Classification (NCBI taxonomy): domain Eukaryota; kingdom Viridiplantae; phylum Streptophyta; class Magnoliopsida; order Asparagales; family Asparagaceae; genus Asparagus; species Asparagus kiusianus. The sequence goes on along the minus strand of BQKN01050523.1, from coordinate 16,633 downwards.
CGACGAGGCGATGAGGCACGCGAGCAACAGAATACGTTCGCGTGTGGAACCAAACCAACGGTTCGGAAAGTTAACGAGTCGTCCAACAACAAAACGGACTTGAACTCAAACACCGAGGCGGGAATACTGCCAAATAAAGACCTGGGCTATCAAATCAAAGTCCGGACAAATCAAACGAAGAACCGAAAGACGGAAAACACCGGAAAACGACAAAACGGAACACACCCGGGGACTCGGCCTAAACCAAGCCAACCCGGGGTGGCTCGGCCCAAGCCGAGCCACCCCAGGGTGGCTCGGTGGCCGAGCCACCCCAGGGTGGCTCGGCATGAGCCGAGCCACCCTGAGGTGGCCCGACTCCCCCCCCTCTCTCTTGTGCACGAATGCACAGTGAAGAGAGGCTATAAATAGGGGGGGTGGTTGTTCATTTGAGAGGACTTTTTCTGAAACTTCTGAAGAGCCGAAACTCTGCCGGATTGCGACTTCAACTCGGATTGTGAAGGCTTGAAGACTTGGATTCCCAGATCTACGTCATTCTACTCCGGATCTAAGCTTGGTTCTTAGATCCCGAGATTTGAGCGAGCGTTTCCTTGGTGAAACGATCCCTCCCGGCTATTATCCCCTTGGTGGGATAATACCCGTTATACCACGTAGATCTGTTCGGATCGAGATTGCGCGGTGGTCCACGGTAATCAACCCCGGCACAGGCAAACAACCCACAAAAGCGAGGGACCGTAAAACAGGAAACTCGTGATTTGTTCAGAGAGAATTGTAATTTTTATTTCTTTATTTTGATTTTCATTGTAACCGGCTCTTATAAAAAGACCGGATCTTTGTAAACGCATAAAGTTGTTATCAAAGTTGTAATGAAATCATCAATGAAGAAGAACCCAATTTTCCACGCGAACAATCTGGCGACCACAGTGGGAGCCACTGATCTCGCTGCCGAGATCGGAGTGTCGCAGCCGCGGATCTCGATCCCGGTCGTGGAGGAGGTCGAGTATGAATTCGACCAGCAGAAATACGAGGAGTACGTGTCCTCGTCCGGATCTACCTCCTCCCCCAAGTCCAAGAAGTTCCAGAAGTTCTCCTCCAGGAGAAAAGTCCGTTGGTGCGATGAAGTTGAAGCCACCAACGACGACCTCACCCCAATCGACGCCGAAACTGCGTTGAGTGAGGCCCTACCGACCTCAAAGAAGGTCAAATCCGCTATTGAAGGCGTGGTGACTCTCTCCAAGAGAGCCCGCCAGAGGCAGCGTCAACGCCTCGCGAAGCAATTCGCCAAGGCCATGGAGTCCGTTGACGGGGTCCGCTATCATGCGGATCTGAAGAACAAACGAGGCAAACAACCTCAACAGCAAGTGAAGGGTGGTTCCTCCAAACCATCGACAATGGAGTGGGTCCGTGTCAAACGGAATCGCTCGACGTTGGAGGAGCGCATCCGTAAACGACGCGCGTTATCGGCGCAAGCATGGGCCAAAGCTGAAGAAGCCCGTCGGAAGCTGCAGAAGGAGGTGGTCAAAAAGCCACCACCAACTCGCAAGGTTTGGAGGCCAAAGTCTGAAGCAGCGGTTCAGATCAAGGAGCGACAACCGCAGCCTCCGAAAACACAAACTCCAGCAAGTCAATCCAAACAGCCGGTAATTTCTGCAACTGCTCAGGGAGATCCCGCAGGACCATCCCAGAAGAGAAAATCTGTTTTGGAGCGCCTCGGCCCACTTCCGAAGGAACGAGGTAAAGCTCCAGTCCAAGAACGCTTGGGGCCAATGAAGAAGTCCCAACCAATACAGCATGCTGGGGGTCGCCGCAACCCTCAACATTTGGAGCAAATTGTGGCACCCAAGCGCACAACTTTGCGCATAGAAGTGCAAGAGCCCGCTGAAGATTCACGCCCACAAAGGCGTGTTTCGAGGCGTGTGACTCTGGATGGTCCGAAGAAGACAATTATTCCTCAGAAGGAAACGTTGTCATCTGATGACGACAACGTTATACCTGAGAGATCGTGCCAACACACAATAGGTTGCTCCGATCTTCAAACAGACGAGCTGTACTATCGTGCCGGGGGTACGAATAAATCCAGAAAGAGGAGCCCTCGAAGGCTCGAAACACAATATCCTTGCTCGAAGCTCATTCGGGCGGTACTGTCCGAGTGCAACTGTGTCAAGGCGGTCCCTGAGAGAGTATCTGTGTTTGAAAGACTCAGCGATGGAACGCCAAAACCAAGGCATAGGCGTTTCCAACGAAGGAGGAAGATGGTCGAAGAGGGTGAACATTCAAGGGTCACCGTAAATATGACCAGCACGGGAACATCGGCTCAGGATAACCCCGAGGCGGTTCCAGAAATATCCCGACGTGTAACTCGTCTACAATCCGGGGCTATCATTCGCGCGACGTATGGTAGAATCCGAACAAGAGTACCTTCGGGAGATGAAGAATCAGATGCTGGCTCAGCAGTGGCGTCTGACAACACAGTGTCCAGTGAAGGACAACCCCGCGAAGTGTTTATGATAAACGCGGAGCAAGTGGCCAAGATGCTTGAAGATGCCATGGCCAAACAACAGGAGACCTTTCGGTTCGAAATGCAAATGGCTATGCAGAACATGAGAGAGATGCATGACCAACAGCTTCAAGCATTAAGAAACCAACAAGGCGAACCAAGTCGTCCCAACCAGAACAACCTGGAAGATGAAGACACAAATGAGGTTCGCAATGTTAACAACCCTCCCATCAACCCAGGGGGTGGTAACGAGAATGCTAGCGAAGACACAGGTGAAAGCCTAAAAATTAAAAATCTCGAGAGCAAGATCAACACATTGATCTCTGCTCAAGAGACGAAAAAGACGGGCATTCCTTGTCCCTACCCAAGAGAGTGGGAATCAATCCCATATCCGGCGAAGTTCAGTCTAATTAACTTTACGCCGTTTAATGGGATGGGTTCACCTACTCAGCATTTGATTTATTTCAAATCGCACTTGGGAGTCATCTCTGGTAATGAGCCTTTAATGGTGCGGTCATTCGTCGGCACTCTTCGCGGAGCTGCCTTCGATTGGTATCGTCGCCTCAAGCCAGGAAGCATAAACAGCTGGGAAGACATGGAGACCAAGTTCCTCGCGAATTTCTTCGACGATGATACCGAGATCTCTATCAGATCGCTGCTCGATGAGAAGCAAAAAGACGGGGAGTTAGTCGACACCTTCGTCAAGAGGTTCCGGAACAAGGCGATGAATTGCTGGGACCCGATCACTGAGGAATTCATCCTCCAGACCTGCCACAACAACCTTTCACTGGACGTGTTGGAAGCAATGGGCACAGCACCATCCAAGACCTGGAAGGATTTGAAGGTTCGAGGAGAGCAAGCGGAGCGATTCCTCAGAAGAAAGAAGGCGGAGAGAGGCCAACCGGCAACGAATCCTCCAAAGCAGAACTTCAACCAGAAAGGGAAAGGTAAAGCTCATGTTAATGCTGTTGATGCTAACCAGACATTTCAATTGCAACCTCAGCAACAGCAGCAGCAGCAAAGAGCGCCACAACAGTCGCAGCCGCATTGGCAGCAAAGGTCTCAGAAGCAAAAGTCTTCGGAGCCGAGGTTTCCCAAAGTCTACTCCTTCAAGGATGATGAAGTCCCCGGCATCTTCAAGTACTTGTTGGAGAACAACAAAATCCAGTTGCCGGCGATCGTGGATCATGAAGGAGCCGCTAAGGTGACGGACCCGAAGTACTGCGCGTACCACAGAGCGGTCCACCACCCAACGAAGTCTTGCTATCACCTCAAGGACAAGATCCAAGCGTTGATCGATGTAGGAGTCATAACTCCGAAACCGGCCAAGAATGTGGGAGCAAACGCGGTGTCGATTAGTTTTGGATCAGTACCTACAGATTGGTTCGAGCCAAAACGCGTTACCAAAGTCGGGGTGAAGACAGTGAATGACGACCCGCACGGACAACGTCAAAAGGGACTTGTGCCTCACACGGCCCCAAATGGTGAAATTCTCTGGGTGCACCCCGACCTGATTGAAGATGAACAATGGGCCGGATCGTCATCCAAGAAGAAGTCCAAAGGGAAAGGCAAGTCTTATTACGGAGTTTCTACCATCCCAGGAGAAGATGATGAAAGAATCCCAGCTTTCCCACTTTCCGACGAGGAGCAGGAGGTCTTTGCAACCCGGAGTGGAAATGAATACCACTTCAAATATCCATCCCCGGGCGATCAATTTGCTGAGCAGGGGGTGACAAAACAAGGACCAGCCAAAACTCTCACAGAGCTGGGGGTGATTGCAGTTCCCAAATCGGTTGAAGATGCTCGACGGCAACCTGTTGACAAACAGAAAGAAAAGAGGCCCGAAGAGGTTCAGAATCCGAAGCAGTCTCGTTTCAGTCGTCCGATTGGAAAAGACAAACCGGAGAGTTCAAAAAATCCGCATGCCTTCGACATCATGGCTTAGCTGGCCAATATTCCAGCACGGATAATGCTGTACGAGCTACTACGGTTGTCCAAGGAAACTAGAGAAGCCTTACAAGAGGCCTTGGCCGATTCAGAGGCGTTCCTTACCAGGATCAAGCCAGCACCTGAGGAGCTAGAATTGTTAGCCCAACAGTGTAACGTGGCAGCTAAGAACCTTCCCTGCATCACCTTCACCAAAGAGGACATGCAGACGAAGAATTCAAATCATGATCGGCCCCTATATTTCGTCGGGTACATTGGCTCCAGTGAAGTCAACCGAATCCAAGTGGATCCGGGTTCCGCTGTGAGTATTATGCCACTTCGACTAATGCACAGCCTTGGCATTCCAGTCAGCAAGTTGGCGTCTACAGGCACAGTCATCTACGGATTCAACACCAGCGGGTCAAGACCTTTGGGTAAAATCCGGATAAAATGCCAAATGGGCGATTTAAAGACGGAGGTCACGTGCTACGTGATTGATGCTGAGACATCCTATAACTTACTATTGGGTCGACCTTGGATCCATAGTAATGTTATAGTTCCCTCCACTCTACATCAGTGTTTGAAATATGTCGACACTGATGGAAGAGTTAGGACGGTGGTCGCGGATAAGCAACCATTCAAAGGGTATGAGAATTACTTCACAGATTCTCTCCTTTATGGTAACGAATCCGACACGGAACCATCGATCCAAGGCACGGACAGCGGAGAAGAAGCTGATTCTGAAGCCGGATTCGATTACAATGGTGGTTTTGTTTTGAATGACATTGTACCCTTTGTAATCAATCTCGATGACGAACAGTCGTCAGACGGCGGTTGTAACTGGCAACTTGCCGATATTGAAATAAATCCTGGTTTAGAGTACTCCTTGTCTCTTGATGATGTGATAGAAGGATTATACAATAATCCCGATTTATGTATGCCACTCCGATCATCATATGTAACGAAGAAACGCCCCCAGCATTCCTTCGGAACAACTCGGATTATTCCTGCCAAAACAGGAGGACAAAAAGAAGTGATCTATGGTAAAGGAGAAAATCTTCCGTTGCCGGATCATTTCCTAAGAGAAGATGAAGACGATGACAAATCTGGTCTTCACCTATCAAAGTATAGTCCGGAAGCGCGTACGCTCATGGAAAAACAAGGGTACGACTTTACACTCGGAGAAGGTTTATACTTCGACCGAGGTTCCCGTGTCCCAGTCAAAATGGCATATGTCCCAAAAGGGAAACCGGATAATTATTACCGTCATAAGAGAGGCCTAGGCTATGTCTCATCAGATGACGAATGTGGTTGGCAAATCATTGATCAAATTGCTAACAAGGCTAAGGATGGGTACTTGCCAGACTCTTCAGCTGAGGATTCCGACACAAGTTTGGGAGAAATGTTCAAAGCCTTAATGTCGAACATGACTACAGCTGATCCATCTACAATGGAGGACGACGATCAAATGCAAATGTGGGAGGACCCATGGGTTCATCACTTGAACATGCAATATGGTGATAGGTTCGAACAAAGAGAGCCACCCACCGAAGACGAAGTAGTCCAGATCAATATGGGTGATGAAGCCAATCCAAAGCCCATATTCATCAGTGGTAGTCTCCCCTCAAATGAGAAGGAAGAGTTAATTGCCTTGATCAGAGAGTACATTGATGTCTTCGCCTGGAACTATGAAGACATGCCAGGGCTTGACCCCAATGTGGCAATGCACCGCCTCGACATCAAGCCGGATGCCAAACCTGTCAAGCAACAGGAAAGACGGTTTCGTCCGCAGATCATGGAAGCCATCGAGGCTGAGGTTAAGAAGTTGATCGACTCAGGATTCATCCGAGAGGAACAACATCCAGACTGGTTAGCCAACATCGTTCCCGTCATGAAGAAGAATGGCAAGATCAGGATTTGCATCGACTTCAGGAATTTGAATGAAGCATGTCCAAAAGATGATTTTCCTCTCCCGATCACGGATGTCATTATTGACAATACATGTGGATTCGAAAGAATGTCCTTCATGGACGGCTTTTCGGGGTATAATCAAATCAAGATGCACCCGGACGACGAGAAACATACAGCATTCAGAACGCCCCTCGGTGTCTTCTGCTACACGGTGATGCCGTTCGGTCTGAAGAATGCAGGTGCTACATACCAACGAGCGATGACTAAGATTTTCCAGAAACATCTCAGGAAAACGATGGAATGCTACGTTGATGATTTAGTGGTAAAGAGCCGCAATAAAGAAGATCACATAAAGGACTTGAGAACGATGTTTGATCTTATGCGGAGTCATCAGTTGAAGATGAATCCCACAAAATCCTTCCTCGGAATGTCCAGCGGAAAATTCCTTGGATTCGTCGTCACCACTAAGGGTATACACATCGACCCAGATAAGGTAAAAGCGATAAATGAATTGCAACCCCCGAGGAATCTAAGGGAACTCCGAGGATTGCAAGGTCGTCTGGCTTATATCCGGAGGTTCATTTCAAATCTTTCTGGGAAGTGCCAACCATTTTCTAAGCTAAACAAGAAGGGCGTATCGTTTATTTGGGACGATGCTTGCCAGAAGGCATTCGAAGATATCAAGGCATATCTGATGAATCCCCATGTTCTGGTCGCACCAAAATCAGGTAAACCGTTCTTGATGTACATCAAGGCGATGAACCATTCGATAAGTGCTTTATTAGCACAAGACGATGATAATGGTCACGAACAGGCAGTCTATTATCTAAGTCGGACCTTAATAGGTGCCGAGTCTCGATACCCGATGATCGAGAAAGAATGTCTCGCATTAGTGTTTGCGGTACAGAAAATGCGACATTACTTAGTTGGCCAGACGATTTACGTCATCGCTAATGTTAATCCGGTACGGGTATTCATGACTCAACTAGGTTCGATGAACTGGCGGTTGGCAAAGTGGGCCCTCCTATTGTCCCAGTATGATTTGCACTTCAAACAGCAGAAGTCAGTCAAAGGACAAGCGATTTGTGATCTTTTGGCGGCAAGTCCGACAACAGACACAGTTGAGGTATATGATGATTTACCAGATGAAACCCACGAGGTTAATATCACGTCACACCAATAAGTATGGCAGTTATACTTTGATGGTGCTTCGAGAGCAGTTAATAAGGCAGTAACCCCTGGATGTCCTAAAGTCACCTCCGGAGTTGGAGTGGTCTTAGTTTCCCTAGGGAAGCACGTGATGCCCCGAGCTTATTCGCTGACGAATCCATGTTCCAATAACGTAGCCGAGTACAACGCGCTCATCATTGGACTCAGTTTCGCCAAAGAGCTGGGGTCGAGTATCTCGAAGCCTTTGGAGATTCTTAATTGATCGTTAACCAAGTTCGTGGAGAGTATGAAGTCAGGAACCCAGATCTGATTCCGTACCACCAGGAGGCTGTCAGAATGGCCGATTCTTTTGAAGAATTCTACATCGAATACATCCCACGTCTCCAGAATGCTTATGCGGATGCACTGGCAGCACTAGCAGTATCACTCGCGCAACCGCCCGAAACTGAACTGCTAGTCACAGTAAGATCACACCAACTCTGCATACCTATATACGATATGGAGGTTGAAGAGGAGGATGATAAAAACGAGAACGCCAAAGAGGTGAACTCAACCCAAATCGGGTCCGAGTCCCGAGATTGGCGTTTTCCCATCATCGATTACGTCCAATACGGTATTTTGCCAGAGGACGCGAAAGAAAAAGAATCTATTCGCCGAAGAGCTCCGCGGTTCTTTTACAATACCGAGACCCGTACGCTATATCGCCGGGGGTATGATGATTTTCTTCTCCGATGCCTTTCGAACGAAGAAGCAAAAGAAGTTCTTAAAGAAGCACATGAAGGAGAATGCGGTGCGCATCAGCCTGGTCCCAAGCTATATGATCGAATCAGAAGAATGGGATATTTCTGGCCGATAATGGTTCGTGACGCGATCGAGTACGCCCGAGAATGTCATGCTTGTCAAGTGCATGCAAATTATATGCACCAACCTCCGGAGCGATTACACACATCAACCACGTCTTGGCCATTCGAGACATGGGGTATGGATATTATCGGTCCTATTTTTCCTCCTTCAGTCAAAGGTGATCGATTTATTCTCGCTATCACCGACTACTTTTCAAAGTGGGCTGAAGCCATTCCGCTTAAAGAAGTGAAGACGAACAACGTCATCAACTTCATCAAGCATTACGTCATATACCGACACGGCGTGCCGAGGCGGATCATTCATGACAACGGACCGCAATTCATAAGCAATGCCTTCATCAGGTTTTGTGACAAATTCAAAATTCAGGACGTTTCGTCGATAGCTTATTACCCCGCTGCGAACGGATTAGCTGAGGCTTTCAACAAGACGATCATCAAGATCCTGTCAAAGCTTGTGAAGACCAATAAGCGAGATTGGGACGATAAACTCGGCGAAGCGCTCTGGGCTTATCGCACCACAATACGCACTCCTACAAGAGCCACTCCATATTCTCTGGTGTACGGATGTGAAGCTGTGCTACCGTTAGAGATTCAAATTCCCTCCCTTCGGATCGCTCTCGCAACTGAGATGACGACCGAAGAACATCACCGAAAACGTCTTAAGGAGCTCGAAAGGCTGGACGAAAAGCGATTGGAAGCTCAACAGAACATCGAGTTCTACCAGGCTAGGATATCCAGGGCTTTTGACAAAAGAGTCCGCCAAAGAAGCTTCAAGGAAGGAGATCTGGTCCTTGCTGCTCGCCGACCAATAATCCTCACCTCCAAGAAGAAAGGTAAATTCGAACCTAAGTGGGAAGGACCGTTTGTAATAGATACAGTCTATTCGAACGGCGCTTATCGCTTAATTTCTCTAGAGGGTGATAGGCAATTAATGCCAATAAATGAGATGTTTTTGAAAAAGTACTATCCCTAGTACGTTCAGGACAACTCATTTATCGGGAAGTTCCTTGAAGAATATTACACTTAATATTCCGAAGAATAACCCAAGTTCATTTTCATCACCAAAATCCCTCACTGATCAATTTCAATTGACAGTGAGTCCACCAAAAAGGCCCACTCTCAATTCAGAGTCCCCTTTCGATAAACGAAAGAACTCTCTTTCTTTTCTCTTTGGTTCAACCCTTTCATGGTTATAACCGAAGCTGAAATTTCACTTCGATAAACGAAGAACCCTTATCTCGATCGGATAACCAATCCTATAAAAGGTAAGTTTATCTAGATCTTCCGGATTCTTGGAGTGGAGATCCCACTTCTAGTTTCCTTCTTGCACTGGAAATAGAATATAAAATTCTTCCTTTCCAGAAACAAGGAATAGGATATAAAATTCTTCCTTCCTTGTTAAGGGAATAGAATATAAAATTCTTCCTTCCCACATCAACTCTTTTTCCAAAACTTATAAAATTAAGATTCATCTTAGGAAGTTTATCCTGAATCCTAAGCAGGGATAAGTCTGCGCCTAACACGCGCTGCCGGTTTAGTCTTTCCCCGTAGAAGAAGACACCAGAGTTCGATTCTGGGGTATTTTATCCTGAAACCTAAGTAAGGATAAGTCCGTACCTAACACGCGCGGCCGGTTAGTTCTTAACCGTTAAAAAGAACCCCCGTCCGCATATTCAACATTGTGGCAGGTTGTTATTAATAACACCAAAATCCATGCCTCACACGCATGGGGAATTTTATCCTGAATCCTAAGAAAGGATACGTCGACGCCTAACACGCGTCGCCGGTTTGGTCTTTATCCGTAGAAAAAGATACCAGAGTCTGACTCTGGGGTCCTTTGTCCCAAAGCCTAAATAGGGATAAGCCAACGTCTAATACACGTTGCTGGGTAGCCTATTCCCATGACAATGGCAGAGTCTACACATTCGAAGTTGTAGCACGAAGTCTAAGGGAGTTCATTCCTTTAGCGCAACGTCACATGCGGAACGGATTAAAACAATCCGCATGAGGGCTGAGGATTTGCCAAAAATCCTAAGTCAACGTCTCATACACGTTGCTGTTTAGTCTTTTCACAGGAGAAAGACGAAGTCTACGTATTCAATATCGTAGCACTAAAAGAGTTAACTCTTTTAGCTTAACGTCA
>BQKN01050517.1:0-10551 GCA_022839385.1 Asparagus kiusianus | reverse complement strand
AGGCAATCGGGAAGAGCCTTGATTCTCGTTGGTGAGGATCGACGCTTCAAAGATATGTTTTGCTTGGTCAAAACCATATCTCAAAATTAAAGGGGGCGATTTGACGCTACATTGCGCTTTATAAGGCAGGGATATGTTGTTGACATACCCTGTGTTGTAATTGCACAATGTGGCCAAATCGTCTCACCCTTTATAAGGCAATGACTCTATCTTAACTATTTGTAAGATGAGTTCAATTTCCTTTTATAATCGGGACTAACCAGTGTTTAACTGTTCACTTTGCAGTGGGATACCCTTCTGGATCATTCTCGTCCCACGCAGTCTGTGGGCGTCGTGGCGAGTATTACTCGATCTCCGACGATCCTTCTCCTATTCCAGCCACTCCTCAGTTTGCTCCGGGCACGTCGACTGAGGTTGCCAAGGTGGTGAGGGAAGGTAGTCATCGAGCCATTCGTCAGCTGATCACAGATGCGCCTTTTGTGAAGGATGCCAGCTCTACTCAGCCTCTTCGGAAGAGCGACTTCCTGTTTGGTGATTCCGTTGATGACACAGAAGCCGTATTCATTGACGCTGAGCAGTGGCTCCACAAGACCGGCAGTGGCTTCATATACTTGCCGGAGATTCCTCGGCATCGCTCATTGACTGAGCTCAGGCGTCAGGTTGTGACACGGGAGATGTCGTGGCGCTTGACGGAGGATCATGAGAGCGTCCATTGTGGCTATATCACCCATCAGGCAGCTCCTGGCTCGAGCAGGAGTCACATCACCGGATTATATCCCGGAGTGTTGGGACTAGATGCACCGCCACGTAACGAGCTTCTTGCCACTGCTTTGACCTTGAGGAATCGCCTCGCTGCCCTAGGACGGGAGATGCCTGCGACTCGTCACAGGATTTATGGTTGGGTCCACTCTTCAGACAAGTCTTGGTGGAGTCGCATGACGACATACGTCTTGAGCCGATGGGGCGAGGAGTTGCACGCTTGCGGTTTGTATGCAGCCGTTCGTGCCACCATGTATGGCTTGCCTGTCAGTTTGAGACATTTTTGTGCTTTGTTCGAGCTATATAATCCAGACTCGAACACTTTTCTGACCCGGCAGGGGGAGTTGGGCTTGGCTCTTCACGAGATGCACCGGATTTCTGGCTTACCCATGGGACAGATGTTATACCAGGAGTACTTTCCCTCTAATCGTGAATTGGACCAGTTGAAGGATCGCATGCCTGATCGCTATGAGACTCTATGGGATCTCACTTGTCATTATCACGTTGCTTTGGCACAGTCTGAGCCTTTAGCGAAAAGGACCAAGGCCTCCGTGAGTCTGAAGCAGTTTGCGAACTATTTATTCAAGAACCTGGAGAACAGTTCTGGCGAGGTTATTTGTGAGTTGGCCCCACTTACTCCCTCAGAGGTGAACAGTTTGTTGAAGAAGATTGATGCTCACTCCTACACCACTAGCAGTCCTGAGGGTGGCTTCCCTGCGAAGACCAGATTCAGATCTTTCTTATGGCATGCGACCACTCCGATTCGGCCGATGACTCTTCTCGCCGGTTATCTCGCTATTTGGTTAAAGAAGTGTGTGGTTCCATACCAGTCTGGTGATGCATTGCCTTTAGAGGTGCTCTACCCGGCCGTTCAGCTTGCTTATAAGAAAGAGCTTTCACTTCTTCCGGTGATGGTAGCTGACATTCTTCGATAGCTTTCTAGTGCCTTCACACGGAGGGAGACCGATTTGCCAGGTCAGATTCCTACTCTTAAGGTGGAGCTTCCGTACGCTTATCTGATGGCCTGGTTCGTCCTCCACCGCTCGGATATGATGTCGGTGCCGAACGCCCCAGATCACTCTGTTCCCTTGCTACAGTTGCTTGAGAATGGCAGGTGGGAGGGCCGAGGATTTTCTGATGTCAGACAGCAGCTGCAGGTTCACAAGTGTTGGGCATTCTCCACTTGTTTTCCGCAGTTTTCCGGCCGGTACGGCGAGTGCTTGATAGACGATGAGAGACCGAGAGAATATCAGACTCACTTAGACATTGGCTGCTTCAACTGGCTGGTGAACATCAGGCCTGGCTATCTGACTTTTCGGGTGAGGGATCAGTGCTTCATAGAGCCATATCTACCCTGCCGATTCGCTCGCCAGTTTGGCTATGATCAGCTCTACATCGGGAATCCTCGTCAGCAGCTTCGGACCCATAGTGGTTTGATAGACGGTCTCCGTGCATGGTTGTGGACCGTGACTGGCTGTACTGGTGCTAAGTTCAGCCTCCCGAGTATTGATCGGCAGTTGAACCTCACTTTCTTGAGCTGCAAGTGGTTACTAGCAGCTAACAAGACTGTCCCCGTGAAGCCGATTGCAGAGATAGAGGCTGAGAAAGCTTCTCAGATTGATTCCCTTAGGATTCGGGAGAACGCTCGTGCACAGAGGGCGCGGAACAAGACTCGCCGAATTGATGAAGAGGGCCAGAGGACATTCCATTCCACAGACGAGGCTTCAGGCGGCGATCCTGAAGATTATGATGACCTTTCCGAGCGAGGTTTGCGATTCAACTTTTCCCTTTATCTTCCAGAAATATTGAAACTGACTATGGTTTGACGTTTCAGGGACCACAATTGATCATGATGAAGAGTTTCATCCTCCTCCTCAGGCGAGACCTTCGATCCCCACTGCTAGGCGGAAGAGATTAGCCCGTAAGCCGCGTGCAGCTTCCCGAGCCTCAGATATAGACTTTGCTGGTGACGATCCTGCTAGTGATAGAGGTAACATCTATCCTGAAAACCATTCCCTTGGTTATTCAGCACATTGACTTATACTTTTCCACCTCTATATAGGAGCGCGTGGGGAGAATGAGATGAGTCCCGATCCTATTCCCGTATCTCCCGATGAGTCTGACCCACCACCCCTTGAAGAGAGGCCTACCGGGGTTGCTGACATTGGAGAGGAGATCAATGTAGGACCCGATTCCGTGAATCCAGGTACATCTAACACTGACACTGACTTTCTTTAGATAATACATCAACGAATTTGTATATCTTCTAACTGTCCTCTACTTCTTGCTTCTTCAGATAACTTGCAGGAGGCGAATCCTGGAAATGAGGAGACTGATGCACCCGTGAGAGGTAACTCATTTCCATTAGTTGTAGTCTCTTCACTCTTCTTTGGCACTGATATTTTTTTATATCAGATTTCTCCATCGATGACTTTGACGAGGGAAGCTTGTTTGCGGACACTCCCATGATGCGCTACATATATAGCTCTCCTCAGATCGATGACCAGTTACCTGGGGATATGTTTTCTGAGCGCGCCTTCGCTGAAAATCCCGAGGATGGTTTCTTTGAAGGTATGTGCTTCTTTCTGAGTTAATTATAGGACTAGCCAATCTTGACTAATGTAACTATAATGTAACGCCTCTGCGAATTCTGTTTTGTATCTGGCAGGAGCTTTTGTTGAGAAAGACCCTGTTGAGCTGGCTGTGAGACCAATTATACCGGTTGATGCACCTACAGCCGTTACACCTCCACTACCCCCAGCGGATCAAGAGGAAGAAGGTATAAGTTAATCCATTGAAGAGTGTTATCCCTTTTTCTTATTAAGACTTTTGACGGAATTCTCCCTTTTTTGTGTAGGGCGTTCTTCTCGTCTTCATGTCTTAGTGAAGGAGTTGTTATCTGACGACGATCCTGACAAGGTCGTCATCTGCATAGATGTTCGTTCCTTCTTCTCCTTTGTGAATGCTATGATCGGCAAGCTCTTTCACGATGGACTTTCACTTCACCAGTTTAAACCTCTCCTTAATTCCAGAATCAACTTGATAAGGGAAGCAGGATACCCAGATTTGGCGAAGGCCATAGTTGATGATATCGACTGCCTAGAGCATGAGCTTCAGATGTTTCGTGAGCTTCGAGATACCGGAGCCTCTTCCTTCATTGCTACTGAGCTGGAGACCCATTTACAGTCACTGCGCGATACTCAGCTTCTTGCTAGTCTTGAGGTTCAGGCGCAGCGAGACCGAGTAGCTCGGGTTGAGACCGGCCTTGCTACCAGATTATTTTCACTTGCCGAGCTCCGCTCTTCTATTACTTCTTGTGGGACCAAGATAGATCAGCTTAGAAAAGAACTCCGCGAAGAAGAGGAGACTTTTGGCATTCTTCAGATGACAGAAGCACAGGACCAGCAGACCTGTACGGCTTTGTCCGATGAGTTGAAGTCTTTGAAGCAGAGGCTAATCGAGATCGAGGAGGCTGCTGCGAAGACTTCGACCGCCACCGAGGAGTCCCTTAGGGCTGAACTTAGGCAAGCTTATGATGAGAAGCTGTCTAAGGTCAGCCAGCAGATTTTTAGCCACAGTCTTGATGTCTAATTTTGTTTACTGAGTGTTTTGACTCTTGACTCTTTTAGTGAATTTCCTTTTTATCTTTATTATGATTCGTCATTCCGTTTGAAATGATTGACCACAATACTCATAGGATTTTTGGCAAACCCTCAGCCATCAACGGGTTTGATGAGCCTTTACCGACTACCGTTTGAGTCGGGCTAGCATGCGAATTGTTTAAATCCGCTCGCATGTAACGTTGCACTCAGAGATTGAATTCTCTGAGACTTTGTGCTATGATGTCGAATACATAGACTTCGCCATTGTTACGGGAATAGGCTACCCGGCGACACGTGTGAGGTGTTGGCTTTAGGATTTTTGGCCAACCCCCAGCCTCTAACGGATTTGATTAGCCTTTACCGACTACCGTTTGAGTCGGGCTAGCGTGCGGATTGTCTAAATCCGTTCCACACGTGACGTTAAGCTAAAAGAGTTAACCCTTTTAGTGCTACGACGTTGAATACGTAGACTTCGTCTTTCTCCTGTGAAAAGACTAAACAGCAACGTGTATGAGACGTTGACTTAGGATTTTTGGCAAATCCTCAGCCTTTAACGGATTTGATGTGCTCTTACCGACTACCGTTTGAGTCGGGCTTACATGCGGATTGTTTTAATCCGTTCCACATGTGACGTTGCGCTAAAGGAATGAACTCCCTTAGACTTTGTGCTACAACTTTGAATATGTAGGCTTTGCCATTGTTATGGGAATAGGCTACCCAGCAACGTGTTTTAGATGTTGGCTTATCCCTACTTAGGCTTTGGGATAAAAGACCCCAGAGTCAGACTCTGGTATCTTTTTCTACGGATAAAGACCAAACCGGCGACGCGTGTTAGGCGTCGACGTATCCTTTCTTAGGATTCAGGATAAAATTCCCCATGCGTATGAGGCATGGATTTCGGTGTTATTAATAACAACCTGCCACAATGTTGAATATGCGGACGGGTGTTCTTTTTTTAACGGTTAAGAACTAACCGGCCGCGCGTGTTAGGTGCGGACTTATCCTTACTTAGGTTTCAGGATAAAATACCCCAGAGTCGAACTCTGGTGTCTTTTTCAATCGGAAAAAGACTAAACCGGCAGCGCGTGTTAGGCGCAGACTTATCCCTGCTTAGGTTTCGGGATAAAATACCTAGGATGAATCCTAAATTGGTAAACTTTGGAAAAAGAGTTGGTGTGGGGAAGGAAGAATTTTATATTCTATTCCCCGAACAAGGAAGGAAGAATTTTATATTCTATTCCTTGATTCTGGAAAGGAAGAATTTTATATTCTATTTCCAGTGCAAGAAGGAAACTAGAAGTGGGATCTCCACTCTGAGAATCTGGAAGATACTGACAAACTTTCCTTTTATAGGATTGGTTATCAGATCGAAAGATGAGTTCTTCGTTTATCGAAGAGAAATTTCAACTTCAGTTACAACCATAAAAAGGTTGAACCCAAGAGAAATGGAGTTCTTTCGTTCATCGAAAGGGGACTCCGAACTGAGAGTGAACCTTTTTGGTGGACTCACTGTCAATTGAAATTGATCAGCGAGGGATTTTAGTGGTGAAAATAAAATTGGGTTATCCTCTAGAATATTAAGTGTAATATTCTTCAAGGAATTTCCCGATAAATGAGTTGTCCTGAACGTATTAGGGATAGTACTTTTTCAAAAACTTCCCATTTATTGGCATTAATTGCCTGTTACCCTCTAAAGAAATTAGGCGGTAAGCACCGTTTGAATAGACTGTATCTATTACAAACGGTCCTTCCCACTTAGGTTCGAATTTACCTTTCTTCTTGGAGGTGAGGATTATTGGTCGGCGAGCAGCGAGGACTAGATCTCCTTCCTTGAAGCTTCTTTGGCGGACTCTTTTGTCAAAAGCCCTGGATATCCTAGCCTGGTAGAACTCGATGTGTTGTTGAGCTTCCAAGCACTTTTCGTCCAGTCTTTCGAGTTCCTCAAGACGTTTTTGATGATGTTCTTCGGTCGTCATCTCCGTTGCGAGAGCGATCCGAAGAGAGGGGATTTGAATCTCCAACGGTAGCACAGCTTCGCATCCGTAGACCAACGAATATGGAGTAGCTCCTGTAGGTGTGCGTATGGTAGTACGATAAGCCCAGAGCGCTTCGCCGAGTTTATCATCCCAATCCCGTTTGTTGGTTTTCACGAGTTTTGATAAGATTTTGATGATCGTCTTGTTGAAAGCCTCAGCTAATCCATTAGCGGCAGGGTAATAAGGTGTTGACGAAACATCTTGGATCTTGAACTTGTCACAGAACCGGATGAAGGCATTGCTTATGAATTGCGGACCGTTGTCATGAATGATCCGCCTCGGCACGCCATGTCGGTATATGACGTGATGCTTGATGAAGTTGATGACGTTGTTCGTCTTTACTTCTTTAAGCGGAATGGCTTCAGCCCACTTTGAAAAGTAGTCGGTGATAGCGAGGATGAATCGATCACCTTTTACTGAAGGAGGAAAGATAGGACCGACGATATCCATACCCCATGTCTCGAATGGCCAAGACGTGGTTGATGCGTGTAATCGCTCCGGTGGCTGGTGCATATAATTTGCATGCACTTGACAAGCGTGACATTCTCGAGCGTACTCAATCGCGTCACGAACCATTGTTGGCTAGAAATATCCCATTCTTCTGATTCGATCATACAGCTTGGGACCAGGCTGATGCGCACCGTATTCTCCTTCATGTGCTTCCTTAAGAACTTCTTTTGCTTCTTCATTCGAAAGGCATCGGAGAAGCAAGTCATCGTACCCCCGGTGATACAGCGTACGGGTCTCGGTATTGTAAAAGAACCGTGGTGCTCTTCGGCGGATAGATTCTTTTTCTTTTACATCCTCTGGTAAAATGCCGTATTGGACGTAGTCAATAATGGGAAAGCGCCAATCTCGGGACTCGGACCCGATTTGGGTTGAGTTCACCTCTTTGGCGTTTACGTTTCTATCTTCCTCCTCTTCAATATCCATATCGTATATGGGTACGCAGAGTTGGTGTGATCTTACTGTGACTAGCAGTTCAGTTTCGGGCGGTTGCGCGAGTGATACTGCTAGTGCTGCCAGTGCATCTGCATAAGCGTTCTGAAGACGCGGGATGTATTCAATGTAAAATTCTTCAAAAGAATCTGCCACTCTGACGGCCTCTTGGTGGTATGGAATCAGGTCTGGGTTTCTGACTTCATACTCCCCACGAACTTGGTTGACAATTAGTTGAGAATCCCCAAAGGCTTCGAGATATTCGACCCCCAGCTCCTTGGCGAAACTGAGTCCTATGAGGAGTGCGTTATACTCGGCTACGTTGTTAGAGCATGGACTTGTCAGCGAATAAGCTCGAGGCATCACGTGCTTCCCTGGGGAAACTAAGACAACTCCAACTCCAGAAGTGACCTTAGGACATCCCGGGGTTACTGCTTTATTGACTGCTCTCGAGGCACCATCAAAATATAACTGCCATACTTGTTGGTGTGACGTGGTATTAACCTCATGGGTTTCATCTGGCAAGTCATCGTATACTTCAACCGTATCTGTTGTCGGGCTTGCCGCCAAAAGATCACAAATCGCCTGTCCTTTGACCGACTTCTGCTGTTTGAAGTGCAGATCATACTGGGACAAAAGAAGGGCCCACTTTGCCAACCGCCAATTCATCGAACCTGGTTGAGTCATGAATACCCGTACCGGATTAACATTAGCGATGACGTAAATCGTCTGGCCAACTAAGTAATGTCGCATCTTCTGTACCGCAAACACCAATGTGAGACATTCTTTCTCGATCATCGGGTATCGAGACTCGGCGCCTATCAAGGTCCGACTTAGATAATAGACTGCCTGTTCGTGACCATTATCATCGTCTTGTGCTAATAAAGCACTTATCGAATGGTTCATCGCCTTGATATAAATCAAGAACGGTTTACCTGATTTTGGTGCAACAAGAACAGGTGGATTCATCAGATATGCCTTGATATCTTCGAATGCCTTCTGGCAAGCATCGTCCCAAATAAACGATACGCCTTTCTTGTTTAGCTTCGAAAATGGTTGGCACTTCCCAGAAAGATTTGAAATGAATCTCCGGATATACGCCAAACGCCCTTGCAATCCTCTGAGTTCCCTTAGATTCTTCGGGGGTTGCAATTCATTTATCGCCTTTACCTTGTCTGGGTCGATGTGTATACCCTTAGTGGTGACGACGAATCCAAGGAATTTTCCGCTGGACATTCCGAGGAAGGATTTTGTGGGATTCATCTTTAATTGATGACTCCGCATGAGATCAAACATTGTTCTCAAGTCCTTGACGTGATCTTCTTTGTTGCGGCTTTTCACCACCAAATCATCAACGTAGCATTCAACTGTTTTCCTGAGGTGTTTCTGGAAAATCTTAGTCATTGCTCGTTGGTACGTGGCACCTGCATTCTTTAGACCAAACGGCATCACCGTGTAGCAGAAGATACCGAGGGGCGTTCTGAATGCCGTATGCTTTTCGTCATCCGGGTGCATCTTGATTTGATTATACCCCGAAAAGCCGTCCATGAAGGACATTCTTTCGAATCCACATGTATTGTCAATAATGACATCTGTGATCGGGAGGGGAAAATCATCTTTTGGACATGCTTCGTTCAGATTCCTGAAGTCGATGCAAATCCTGATCTTGCCATTCTTCTTCATGACTGGAACGATGTTGGCTAACCAGTCTGGATGTTGTTCTTCCCGGATAAATCCTGAGTCGATCAACTTTTTAACTTCAGCCTCGATGGCTTCCATGATCTGCGGACGAAACCGTCTTTGCTGTTGCTTGACAGGTCTGGCATCCGGCTTGATGTCGAGGCGGTGCATTGCCACATTGGGATCGAGCCCTGGCATGTCTTCGTAGTTCCAGGCGAAGACGTCGATATACTCTCTGATCAAAGCAATTAATTCCTCCTTTTCATCTGATGGGAGACTACCACTGATGAATATGGGCTTTGGATTGGCTTCATCACCCATATTGATTTGGACTACCTCGTCTTCGGTGGGTGGCTCTCTCTGTTCGAACCTATCACCATATTGCATGTTCAGGTGATGAACCCATGGGTCCTCCCACGTTTGCATTTGATCGTCGTCCTCCATTGTAGATGGATCAGCCGTAGTCATGTTCGACATTAAGGCCTTGAACATTTCTCCCAAACTTGTGTCGGAATCTTCAGCTGACGAATCTAGCAAGTACCGATCCTTGGCTTTGTTAGCAATTTGATCTATGATTTGCCAGCCACATTCGTCATCTGACGAGACGTAGCCTAAGCCCCTCTTGTGACGATAATAGCCCTCTGGTTTACCCTTTGGTACATATGCCGCTTTGACTGGGACACGGGAACCTCGATCGAAGTATAGACCTTCTCCGAGTGTGAAATCATATCCTTGTCTTTCCATGAGCTTGCGCGCTTCTGGACTGTACTTAGACAAATGTAAACCAGACTTGTCACCATCTTCATCCTCTCTTAGGAAATGATCTGGCACCGGAAGATTTTCTCCTTTACCGAAGATCACTTCTTTTTGTCCCCCTATTTTGGCGGGAATAATCTGAGTTGTTCCGAAAGAGTGTTGGAGACGCTTCTTCGTTACATACGACGATCGGAGCGGCATACATAATTCGGGATTGTCGTACAATCCCTTTATCGCATCATCAAAAGACAAGGAGTACTCTAAACCATTATTTATTTCAAGCTCGGCAAGTTGCCAGTTACAACCGCCATCTGACGACTGTTCGTCGTCGAGATTGATTACAAAGGGTACAATGTCATTAAAAACAAAACCACCATTGTAATCGAATCCGGCTTCGGAATCAGCTTCTTCTCCGCTGTCCGTGCCTTGGATCGATGGTTCCGTGTCGGATTCATTACCATAAAGGAGAGAATCTGTGAAATAATTCTCATACCCTTTGAATGGTTGTTTATCCGCGACCACCGTCCTAACTCTTCCATCAGTGTCGACATATTTCAAACACTGATGTAGAGTGGAGGGAACTATAACATTACTATGGATCCAAGGCCGACCCAATAGTAAGTTATAGGATGTCTCAGCATCAATCACGTAGCACGTGACCTCCGTCTTTAAATCGCCCATTTGGCACTTTATCCGGATTTTACCCAAAGGTCTTGACCCGCTGGTGTTGAATCCGTATATGACTGTGCCTGTAGACGCCAACTTGCTGACTGGAATGC